>CAKNWU010197819.1:0-10746 GCA_932072015.1 Andricus quercustozae | reverse complement strand
AATAAATAAAAAACAAGATTGCTATAATATGAATGCAATTTTTGAAATCGTATAATTTTAAGATTTTAAATTCGAAATTGCTTTATATTTACATTTAAAATGATTAAATTCAAAACTATCACGACTTTTAATATGAAATTTTGAAATATTTAATTGCGAAATTGCCCTGACATTTTGAATATTTGACTTTGAAACTAAAATATTGTGAAATTTAAAATTCTAAATTTACAAAAATTAATCTAAAAGTTAATTTAAGAAAAATCTTTAGTTTCGAGTACTTAAAGATTCAACTTTTAGAATTGCGCATTCAAAACCAGAATTTTAAATTAAAAGTATAGCAATTTTAAAGACGATAAATATATTATTGATAAGTATCATATAATATAGTATGAAGTGACATTCAAAAAGACTGGATAGATTTACAAAACGCGCGAATTATGAAATACGGGAAATGTCCCGGTTTAATATTTTTCTCCCGGTGCAAGTTTTTCCCGGTTCTCCCGGTTGAGTGGCCACCCTGAATGTGTATATCTGTGTATATCTGATTTGTTGAGCAAATAAACCAGACTTCGAAAATTTGTCGCTTGACTCCTTGTGCGTATGCACCCTTCATTTATTAAAGCTGAAATAAAACCTCACCAAATTCAATGTTCAAATTAGCCAAAGCTGTTTGGCCCAATTTCAACCAACAATTTCTGTCATTCAGAATTTCACAAGCTTCCCATGCTTGTTGAAACCTGCAATCAAATTTTGATCAGAAAACTTTATAAAATATTTTTCAGAAATACGAATAACAAGCAAATACCTTCCGCAAATCAGTTGATTCTCAAATAATTCAGAAACCCGTTTGTTATCCACAACGTTTCCAACAACTTCATGGGAAGTTAAAGTGATTTGTATTAGTTTGCCAACCGCAGAGCTCAAAGTGACTTCTCCCGAGTACACTAACATCGGTATCGTTTCCAAAGGTAATTTTGTTATTCCGACTTTAACGACTTTCGTTCCTAAATAATTGTACAATTAAGATAAACAATTAAAAATGTAATTACAATGCACTATTTTTTACATCATTTCGGTAAGACTTAAAATATTGTATATAGTCTTCATACCCAGCTAGGAGAAATTCCCTTCGGAAACACATGGTCCGCTTCCATCTCCATTTCTTCTGAAGAGCGGTAGTAGTGGTAGAGTCCAGAGGTGATCTCTCGTCTAGTGACGCCGCCTAGCCCCGTAGATACAAAATATATTTAGGGGATTTCAGATTGTTTACATTTATTTTCAATGAAGGGAATTAAAAAGAAAAGTTTACAAAGTATTTTTTGTTGTACATCATTGAATATTTTAATATCACAGTTTTGTACAATGCATACAAATGTCGACTCATCTTTTTTGAAGTACACTTAACTTGAGGCCTCGAAATTTGGTGCTTCGGGGACCGCGGGACCGAAAGAGAGACGGTGCTCAGTCAAGCGTCACAAACAGAATGAGGGTTGCACTCTCAACGCATTAGTTGCATCAGGTTGCGTCATTCGTCCAAACCCAACAGAAATTATTCATACGACCTGACTGTTTACGTTTGGATTTCCCCGATTTATGCCGAAGGCCACCGCAAGCCATGCCCAAAACCGTGCTTAACTCTGGAGTTGAGTGTATAACAATATATTAACATTATGCACAAGGTGAAAGATAAGTTATAGCAATGAAATATAATTATAAAATCTAACAATACTGGTGCCCAAGAAATACCTAATATTATATTCAGATTATATAATCATATTTGATTTCTATAACTTATATTTCTTACATGTCCATAATATTAATATATTGCTATACTTCAAAAAGTATAATTCAACATTTGGGTACATTATACAAAACTGTGATATTAAAATATTCAATAATGTACAACTTTTTTTCAATCACCTTCATTGAAAATAAATGTGAACATACTGAAATAAAATAATTCAAACGCTAGTTGCTATTAAAGATTTTATATTGAAAAGTTAGTCGCCCTGAAGCAACCCTACATATACTTTGTATCGACGGGGGCTGGGCGACGTCACTAGACAAGATATCACCGCTCGACTCTACCACTACTCCCGCTCTTCAGAAGAAATGGAGGGGGAAACGAACCATGTGTTTTCGAAGGGAATTCCTCTAAGCTGAACATGTCTGCTCAAGACTAACCTGCTATGTGGTACTTTACGTAAATGTAAGTAACAATAGTGTTTTTATTGTAGACAACAAATACATTTCGCTCAAACAGATTTTGATCCCAAATTATTCCTTCCACTGAGTTCGGAGGATCTGCTACTGGAGTAACTATTTCGTTTACTGGATCGAAAACATAAACATCAGATTTGTCATCCGTAAAGCAAATTTGGGTACCATTAGCATCTATATAAATTTGTTTTATTCCGTTCACGTGTGATGTTTCGAGAGACTGGTTAAATGCGTCCAAACTAAAGTAAGTGATGCGGCCCATCTGTATTAATGATTTGAAATTTTAAATAAAATATTATTGTTTATTAATAATTAACTATATGCTCTACGGGATTAATATGCGTATAATTTACTAATCTAGGTATATAATTATTGTTTAACTTACGTCATCGCCATAAATACAAAAATCCGAAGATAATGCATGACACGTTACTTTAGTACTGGCCATAATTGGATCTGGCAGCATTTTTGTATCTTTTCCGTCATTTATTAAAGCTTGATCTGCTTTAATCTGTATTAAAAAAGAAAGAAGTATTTAAATATATTTTCACCTGAAAATCTCGTGTTAGGGACATTCGCTATTTAATACTAGGGACTTTTTTATATTTTTCACTAGACAGTTGGGAATCACTGACTAACAGTGTCAGTGCGTTCAAGCGAGCCGAACCGCAAACATCGTTCGTGTTATGTCATTGCCATTCCTTCTAAGTTGTATCTAACACCCCAGAAGTGGGATGTGACCGCATCGATCTCGAAATTCGGACATAAAACGGTCAAAATGTAAGATGAGGCAGGAAATCGATTCCATGAGCCCAGATTTCAACAGCTACCTAGATTTCAACCACAAAGAGAGCATTTTAGAGAATCGGATCTTCAATCATATGACTTAAGGAATAATACACCAACGAACTTAGGAAATCCCAGAGAGACTTCAACTACGAATTTGAAGCAAGTAATCGCTCCGTTCATCATGGAGAGCATGCGATGAGATGAAATGTTCACCAACATTTTGGACAGACTTGATACTCAAACAATAAGTTCTTCCAATCACGACACCTGAGCTGTTCCGCATCATGCCTGACCTAAGCAAGGCAAGCTCCGATTTTAATGGTGAATCAGGAGTTGGTGTTGCCAGGGATTGGATCGACAATCTGAAGAGGATGACAGTTCTGCATTGATGGCCCGATGGAGTCACCTTTGAGTCCGCACGCAGTAATCTAAAAGGTGGAGTACTGTAGTGGTATAAAGCAAGATCTCAAGACCTGAAAACTTGGAGCAATGTTGAGAGAGCCTTCAGAAAAACATTTATCAGTTTAGAAACTTTGACAGATAAATTAAGAAGGATGACCGAAAGGTCTCAATGCAAAGGAGGACCCCTAATCTCCTATTTCATAGAAAAAAGTTGTTTGTGCCAGAAACTACAACTTTCTGTAGAAGTGACTGAAGAACAAGTTCATGTAGAGTTATGGTCAAAAGATCTCGCATCGAACCTAACGGCCAAAACAAATACGGGTTAAGATGATTTACAACGTCAAGAAAGACTGATGATACAAAGAGGAGAACGAATTCGTAACGCGACCAATTTTACGAAGTCCACCGAAAACTCGACAAACGGTAAAAAGAAACGCAAAGTTTCGAAGGATAAACAGCAGTCTAATTCCAAACAAAACGATCCGAAGTAATCTAATTCCGACAAACGTCCGCCGATAAAAAAAAAGGGAGAACTTAAATGTTACAACTATAACATTGATGGTCATATCGCAAAACACTGTCCAGAACCAGCAAAGGAAATGGAGTGCACAACCTGTAAAAATAAAGGAAACACGCGGAGGCACTGTCCCTATAAACCGGAGCAAAAACGTGCAGAGATGCTCCAAATTTCAGATAGCAGCAATAACTCGATTCAAAAATTTGTGAAGGACGTCACGATCAACGAAATTAAGTTAAATGCTTTCATTGACACAGGAAGTTCTGATTGCACAATAAAAGCATCAGCTGTTTCGAAATTTGATCTAAAAACAGAAAATGTGATTACTGAGTTCAAGACATTTGGGCCAGCAAACTTTAAAGTAGTCTCAACGGCGATTCTGAATGCTGATGTGTCTGTGGATGGTGTTCTAGTGAAAAGCATTCCCATCTGTGTTGTTCCGGATGACTCAAATGATGGATGTCCTCATTGACCGGACCTACACAGAACATCCATTAGTGGAATATCGAAAAAAAGGAAATTCTTTGATCTTTGACGAAGATTCAGAAGCCGCCTTACTCAATATCGACCCGCGCAAGCCCATGGAGACATCAGCTGTCACCATGAAAGAGGTTAGGTTCCCCCACATGCAGAAAATTTTGTAACTGGTCTGAATTCTACGGGAAAACATTCTCTACCCGTTCTCAATTTAAGCAAAGAAGAGAAGATTTTACAAAAGAAGTCAACAATTTCATGTGAAGAGCTACGAGAATCGCCGACTGTGGAAACAACATCATCGAATAAACAACCCATCAAGCTACAAGAAATCAACTTCGGAGAAGAAAGACCCCCAGAAGGAATAGAGGACTGGGTTTGTTTTTTAAATGATACAGTTACGCGTCATGCGAGCCCAGCTTTTCTAGTAAGACGGGAAAATTTAGAACCTAGGTTAGTAGTAGATTACAGGAAATTAAATTTAAAAAAGCCACCAACATGCAAACGGTATGGTAGAGCGTAGCAATAGCATATTTATGCCTGCAGTTCTAGCCAGCATTCTCCACGCAAAAGGGAGAGATTGGGATTTGAGACTCAAGCAAGTACGACATCTAAACCAGTCGCCGAATAAAGCACAGCGAAAGTTCTTTTGAATCAATTTGTGGATACATAAATGGAAAAAAAAAAAAAAAAAAAAAAAAAAAAAAAACTGATGACGATAATCGATACACTCATCCATAAGATGTTCAAGATCAAATACGTTCTACAATCAAAGACTCTCAAGCTCAGTACAAAGCTTATTCCGACAAAAATCGTTTGAAAAATATCAAGTTTAACGTTGGCGACATAGTCATGATGCAAACTCCAAAAACGGAACCAGATGAATCGTGAAATACTCGCAAAATTTAAACCGTTCGCTGTAACTAGAATTTTACCTGGAGATAGGTATGGAGCTGCTACTTTACGCAAGGATGACAGAGGCAGAAGATACGCATCGACTGCTCACGTCAGCTAACTAAAAATTTGGCGAAAAACCGAATCAGAGGATTTAATTAATCCCGACTCCGACTTAGATTCATCAAACGAAAAAGAGAACGAACATTCAGATAAGCAGGAAGAATTGATTAACAACGATAAACAAGAAACCACGGTACAATCGAAATCCGCTGAGAACGAAAGCACGTCAAGGCCGAAAAGAACAATTAAGGCTCCAAAACGCTTTGGTTTCTACGATTAAAATTATACTTATTTCTTGCGTTTTATATTTCAAAGTTTAATTTATTGCATCCCGATTTAATTTCGTTAAATATATAGTTTCAACTATTTCGTATGAGGAAATAGATTTTCATTCTCATCGTAATGCGTTTTTAATAACTTTTATTCAGGAAATAAATCGACGTAAACATTTGTAACGTGGACGAGCCATACCTAAAGGATGACCGAGTGTTAGGTACATTCACTATTTAATACTAGGGACTTTTTTATATTCATCACTAGACAATTGGGAGTCACGAACTAAGAGTGTCAGTGCGTTCAAGAGAGCCGAACCGCAAACATCCATTGTAACTTGATATGCAATAAATAAATTATTTCTCTAAATCGGTTCGTTTTACGTCATTGCCATTCCTTCTAAGTTGTACCCAACACTCGTATTATAATATAAATAATAGGAATTGTTGCAAAATAATAGGAATTTAGTTTTACTCTGAAATTAACGAATTAATTTATTTTACTTTCAAGGCTGAATAAGGGGTATATAAATAATTTGCATTATTCTTTAAGACACACTGTGAAATTAAATGCAATTAAATATAAAAGAAAAACATAGCAGTCATTTTCCGTATAAAAAGTATTTCTTGGGGTTTTTATATTATTTCTTTATTCTGGCAAACAATTGAAACTATTGCAAAGAAAATTAGTATTTACTGCAAAGAATAATTAGTATTTATTGCAAAGGAAACTTTAAAATTAATAAATTTATTGTGCACCTCGGGAGGGAGAAACAGGCGTTTTTTGTATAAAATTTTGAAGTCTTAATTTTAAAAATAGATTTCCTGTTGATCAACATTATGATAAAACGTCAAAATATTATTACATTTTATATTGCTTTTTCCATCGATACCGACTAGATTATTAATAAAAAGGCTTAAGTGCCCGGCACTACACGACTTCCCCTAAAGTTTAAAAAATTAAATAATTTAAAATTTTATAACTACTTTAAAAGTAAATGATTTAAAAATGAAACGTTAGATATTTTTAAGGATTTGAAAGGCAAATGGCATTCTATGACATCAGGACTTACCGATCGTTCAATGTTGGAGTTTGTATTTTTAAAAGTGTTTCATTCTCATGTTAGTCGTTGTGCTAGCAGACAGAAACAGCGGTAGGTTGATATATTTTCTTTCACAGAAAAAAATACATAGGACGCGGTTAGTAATTCATGACGCCACAGAAAACACTTCGCGCTTAAATCGAACTCACTCAAAATGATACAATTTCATGTGATTCCAAGTGCAATTTAAAGTGATGAGTTTTTCTACGAAATTTGAGAAAAACTCCAGGTCAACCTTCTCACCATATGAAAATTCCCGCTTCTAGGTTTTAGGAAATCAAAAATGCAAGATTTCACTAGGCATCACACTGAATATGAATATTTTAAATCTTGTACGTACCGCATGCAATTGTAACTTTCCATCAAAGAGTACAGACGCGTAAGTTTCATTTAAACTTATACTATCTACTGTGGCTAAATAATCTCTCTCAAAATGAATAGAAGTACTGTACTGTCCAGAAGATAAATCCCAGAAAAGGGCTCTGTTATTCAATGCCACTGCAAAATGAATTGGTCCAACTGCGATGACGGACGGTTCTATTATTGTATTAACTACTTGAGGCTGAGGTTTGATCTGTAAAGTCAGTCAATTTATTAGAAAATACAAAATCAACATAAACTTCATTAACTAGTTTTAAATCATTTGAAAAAAAAATTATTGTTCCTTTTCGTATCTTACCTTATCCAAAGTATATGAATGAATGGTAACTTCTGTTAAACTCGTCAGTATTGCTATTTTATTGCCACAAACACTTCTCAATTTTGGTATTTCAGTTAAATAAATGAAGACATTGCCACTGTAAGTGACTGCTGCTAACATTGATCCATCAGCGGACCATTCCACTGTATTAACTCCTGTTTCGCCAGCTATAGTGATCACTTTTTCTGTTTCTTCTAAGCTTTGAAGGCTGTGTATTTTTACTGAATTATCTCCGCAAGTCGCAACCTTTCCTGCGATGTTGTTCAGTGCAATGCCATTCAGGCAATCTCTGTGATTCTTCACTTGAAACAATTCTTGACCAGCTTCTTTAATATGAGTTGATATGGCTACGAAATACCCTCCTTCAAAGCCCACTAAGATATAACCATCTCCATACCTAATTTAACGAAAGACTGAGATATAAAATACTGCGAAATTTCTACTAATTTTGAATATAATGTAAGAATATGCAATTTTTTTGGATGGTCTATTCAAGACTTTAGTTTAGAGCGTGTTTCTATGGTTTAAACTTTTACTTCACTTTCAAATTAGTTTAACTTGGACAAATTTGAATGAACATGCTCTAGGCAACACTTGGCAGAATGTACCGTAATAATTAGTATTCGCTAATTTTTTCATTGTAATAACCACTCACCATTTATAAGAAATAATTCGACCATAACGTTTTTGGAAGGTCAATTCAATTGGATTTTCCAGATCCAGAATATTGTACAAGAAAAGAGTTGTTTTACCAACTATCAAGGATACCTGCAACAATTGTTGACCGTGAAAATAAATGTAGAACCACTTTTTAAATCTTATCTGTGTTGTTTAAGATGTATTTTTCTTACCGTATTTTCTCCACCTACTCGATGGTCCATTTTCATTTCACTAAACTGGACATCAGACGGATCGCCTTGAAGGGGAATTTCTTTACGAGTGTCACCTTCGCTGGTACTAATGGATAAAATTCTATCCTCTCCCACTAAGGCCAGAAGACCTTCTAAAGACCAAGCACCATCCAAAATTCGTCTCTTATGTTTTCCCAGAATGGGAATTCGTCTGCGCAAAAAGAAAATTATATTGCACTTTATATACAGACTGTTCCATACAATATGGAATCATGTTCGAGTAAATTTGCCAAGTGTCCCAGCTTAAAATTTTGTTGTCGCCTATCTTATTGAATATCCGCCAGATTATAGTGCTAGTGGACCTCTTTAAATTCTGTAAAGGGGGCACACCTAGAATAAAGGGTTGTCAAGATACAGGGGCCCGAATTTTCGACAATTCACCCCGACTGCTAACTTTCAATTTCACATAACTCCTGAAACAGTTATCCAATTTTACTTTTTATGAGGGTTTTGTAAAGTTCTTTTAACTAGGTTTACAATAAAGTAATAATTATACAATAAAAAAAATTTCTTCTTGATTTTTCATTTTAAAAAACATTTTTGAGTTTTTGTCCAAATGCGGCATTTTTTATGATATTTTTTTTAAGTAAGCTAGAAAAAAGCTTGATTTTTTTTCTTGAAAAACATTCCAAAACGAAAATGGGATGGAAAGTATGGGTTGAGTTGTGGAAGGCCATAAAAGCGCGGGTGCCCCACGCCAATTGGCCGCAGCGCTACTAGGCGTGCTGTTGTGTCTCAATAGTTATAATACTTGATAAAAATGATTTTTCTGTAATATTTTTGATCTTTAAAGAAAATCATACCGCCACAGGTGAAAACCTTAAAACACGGTTCGATTCTGCAAAGACTGTGCTGGGCACACAAAAATATCATTCTTTTATACCCTCTCCGGAATCGGCTCTGATTTTGAAGAAGTATTCGTCATCTCCATGGGGGGGACTCACGCCAAAAAGCACCCCGTGAGAGACAAAGAGATTAACATAAAAAAGCACCCCTAAATGTGAAAGGCAAGGAGACTCACATAAAAAAGCATCCCAAAAACTTTAGATTCAAGGAGATTAACACCATAACAAAACACGCCAAAACGTAAGAGCCAAGTGGACTCATCAGAAAGCATTTGGAAATGTAACAAGCAAGCAGAACCTCAGTGGTTCTAATACTTGATAAAAATGATTTTTCTGTTTACGTGTAACCAAAATTTTCATTTATTCTTACTTTTTTGTAGTTGGAGAACGATCAAAACTATTTCATTGTAGAAAAACGATAGTTAATAATAAAATAATAAACGATTTTAGTGGATGGATCTCTTTGCTTGCTATATTTCGAGATACTTGTTTTGAGTCGGCTTGCCTCTCACGTTTTGGGGTGTTTTTCGGTGTTAATCTCCTTGACTTAACAATTTGGGGTACATTTTGATGTGAATCTCCTTGCCTTTCACATTTTGGGGTGCTTTTTGGTGTGATTCTCCTTGCTTATCACGTTTTAGGGTGTTCTTTGGTGTGAGTCCCCTTGCCTCTCACAGTGGTACTTAAAAAATTACTTTTTCATTGAATTTAACGTTCACTTTACTCTTCTCTTCGCGATCTTGCTCTTCGGGAAAATATCATGCTGTGGAGATGACGAATAGTTCTTCAAAATCAGAGCCGATTCCGGAGAGGGTATAAAAGAATGATATTTTTGTGTGCCCAGCACAATCTTTGCAGAATCGAACCGAGTTCTTAGGGTTTCCCCAGTGGCAGTATGATTTTTTTTGGAGATGAACAATATTACAGAAAAAAGCATGTTTATCAAGTACTAGAATCACCGAGACACTACAGCACGACTGGTAGCGCTGCGGCTAGATGGCGCATTTGGACATAAACTCAAAAATTTTGTTTAAAATGAAAAATCAAATTGAAATAAATTGTTTATTGTATAATGATTATTTTTATTACAAACATCATTAAAAGGCCTTTTTAAAACCCTCTTAAGGGCATGTGATAAATAAACAATGATCGATTTTAGCAGTGTTAGGTTCCCCCGGCTTTTTTCCTACAATAATAAAGATTTTGCCTTAAAAATTTGGGGAATGATAGCAAACATGCTAACGGATGTCCCCGAACTCTTCTGTTGTGGAATAATTGAAAAAATTTCAATTTGCTAAATTTGATTAATATGCGTGTATTTTGAGGTTATGTATGTTACAATTCTCCCCACAGCTTTACTTCCAAACTACACAATATTTTTGGTCGAAAACTTAGGACAAGTAATAAAACATAGTAACTAATGTCCCGGAACTAAGTTTGTTTGTAGGCAATCAAAAAAATATATTTCATAAATAATTTAATTTATGCTCGTTAGGGTGCCCTCTATGCCACTCGGTACAACAGATACCGACATTATCGGAATGACAGAGACTTGG
>CAKNWU010197778.1:0-15102 GCA_932072015.1 Andricus quercustozae | reverse complement strand
ACTAATTCGTTAGTGATCGCGCTAGGTTACTAATGAATTAGTAAAGCGAAGTTACTAAATATTAGTGAACCGAGTTTACTAATTGATATTAGTCAAATTTATACTAATTTATTAGTAAAATACTCACTATTTTAAAAGTAAAACCTCAAAATATTACTATTTTGTTAGTGAAACATACATTTACTAATTTAACTAGTGAAATTTTCACACACGACCTCCTTTCCAACGTGTCATGGGGGGGGCGGGAAGGCACCCCTGTGACTTCTGTGATTTTTAATATTTAATGTCCACCCAGCCTTCCAGGAATTTTTCATACAATTTAAGCCGCACCGCTGAACATTGTGCAGTATTTCTGTGATTTTTCATATTTATCGTCTATTTTCTCGAAAACTATCAGTCGTAGGGTAAAAACATATTCAACATAAAATATGTATTTTGAAAAGATCTACAACTTTCGTTTAAAACTTTTTGGAAAATTTTTTTATTTACTGAAGTAAATGAAAAAACATGAAATTTTTATAGTTTTTTTGGGGTTTTTACCTTGAAAATCAAATTTGCGGGTATTTTCACTATCATATTCGTGATCAGTGGGTCAAAATACATAGGTATACGGAGTTTCAAATTAATCGGAGGTAAGCGCTTTTCGGAACTTTATCCTAAACCTTTCTCCAAAAATGCCTGTAAGGCAATTTTGTATATGTGACCGTCCGCGAAGAAAGGGAGCTGATGTGTTAAAGCTGAATTTTACAGGACGGGCGATCGTAGTAGAGCCCGCAACCTTTAAGGCTTTTAGGCACGAGCCAGTGTAGCTAACGGACACGTCACGTACAGCTATGTGTTAAGTGGTGGGGCTGGCTTTCGTAGGCCTCTCGTTCGGTCTCCGTGTACTCTTATCATGCCTACGTTTGTAGCTTAATAACAACAAAAAAAGAAGTAATGAACTTACGCAATTTCTGATTATTGGAAATAAAAGAGTAACTGAGAAACTATCGATTGATGTCAGAAAATGAAAGTCGATTTTTTCCGCATTAGGTCCCTTTCTTCGCGGACGGCCACATATTTTTACTTATCAAACTGTTTTTTATCTTATATCTGACTTTTTAAATTGACAAAGTGTTAGTTTCTACAATATTTTGGTATGTACCTTTACATTTTTAATTGTTTTCTATTTCGATTATTTCATTAAATTTTGTCAAATTTATCTGTATTTAAATTTTTTGTAGACAATAAATAATGACTGAAGAGGGCCCAAATGTTTCGACCAACAATTTGGGCAAATTTTTAATGGATTGATTTTTTTATTTACTTTTGACCTGCAAACTGTGAAGAATATATCAACACATATATATTGAAGGTCAAGACACTACTTGTTTATATATAATGTAGAAAAGTTCACATTTTAAAATGTCTGTGCACAAATGTGGAGAAAATACAATGACCGGGTGCGTAGCACGAGTTTCTGTTTCGTCAGGTGGACATTGAAGATATACAGACTTGTTTTGCATTTATGGCTGTAGCGACAGGGGCTGTCACTTCCAGATAGGTTAGGACCAAAAAGTGGACATCTGCTAAGTATTACAATTTTACAACCGATAAAACTTGTAATTTTGTAATAACTGATTTTTAAATTGAAAATTCCAAACCTGTCGATCTCAAAAACCACTGGCATATAAACTTTCCTTAAAAATATTAAAAATGTAATTTTCTACAAGTATCTAGTGAACGGTTGGAGATAGGAAAAAATTGACAACATTTTTAAATTCGCCATATAAAGAACATAATTATTGCAGAAAAACAAAATCATTAACACATAAAAAATAAACACCATGAAGATAAGTTCTTGGGCGAACTTTTGAACTCTTTACGTGAACGGTCTCCCAAATGTTATATACTTAATCACACAATGAACGCGGGACGCATTCTTTCTTGTCCATTTTGTTCCTGCTGAAGACCCGCAACTTAGCTGACCCTTAGAATTACTGGCCAATAACTCGTGTGAACTCACTGTATAAGATTTTCATAGCTTTCCTAAATAAAAAAGGATTGTTCAGACAATGAAACCCCTATATGGCGAGAAATTTACGAACAACGCGACTCAAAGAAAGGCGTAGCAGGATGTCGGGAGAATCTGCTCATCGATTGATGTGTCTTTAAAGACGCAGCATCTTATCAGCGCTACCGATCGATGCACTGTATTGATTACCAGAAAGCTTTCGATTCAACCTCCCATAGACTTATCACCTGTCTGTTGAAAAGCTTACAGGTTCATCCACACATCGTGAGGTGCGTAGAGAGATTAATGCCGCTTTGGAAAACCAGATTTAATATCTCATCTGAAAAACATTGTGCAATAACTAGCAGTGCCAGCTTTCAGAGAGGTGTGTTTCAGGGCGACACCATAAGCCATATCCTCTTTTACCTCACATTATTGCCACTATCACTTGCACTTCGTCATTCCAAAGGGCACCTCTGCGGCAAACCTGGAATTTCAAAGCATAAGGTCACTCATGTATTTTAAATGGATGATCTTAAGATCTAAGCTAAAAATAAAGAGAAACTACATCTAGCTCTAGACATGGTATTGCATACCGTCGCCACATTTTGAGCCAAGACCTTCCCGATGATAGCTGCAGAGCGTGTCATACACAGCCCAAGCATCTAGGACACATGCTATCTAGCTGTTCAACTCATGCGGGATCGACCTACGTGAAAAGGCACAATACAGCACTAAGAGTGCTTTATTATCATACCTGTCACTCTTAAGGCATTAGCCCTAATACTGGCCTGCTAAACGCACCCAGGGAAATAAAGTCAATTGTCGAGAATGAGCAGTGCCGGATATACTGGAACTTAATATTCTTGACAATTTTTTCTGTTGTGCACTCGAGGCCTGACATAGTTCTTCTTGACTTCGAGAAACGAACCATGTTCTTTATCGAATTTTCGGCACCAGCTGACAAAAACATCATAGCCAAGGAGATTGAAAAGAAAGAGAGGTATAAAGAACTTATAAGGGAGTTGCGACGGCTATACCCGGAATATTCGGGTAAGCTAATCGTCATGATCATCGGCGCTCTTGGAGGTGCTAAGGTTTCACTGGTTAATAGCCTGAAAAGCATCCCTGCGTGTCAAGAAAATGCCAAGACACTTGCGGGAAAAATGCAGAAGGCGGTCGTCCTTGGGTCGCTCCGTGTCGTCAGGATGCACGGGACTTTTGCCGGATCATCGTATTGAATTCGTCGCAGACTGTAACCACCTATCTCACGGCCGTGAGACGTAGTTGCAGCTGTAATTTTACCGCGATTTCGCTGAGAACGGGTGCAATTTTTCAGATTAGCACCTGCTCCCAGCGAAATCCTGCGGTTGTTCTTATGGCAAACTTTTAACTATAATTAAGTTTGTCGTAAGGACAACCGCAGGAGCTGTTCGCGGAAGATTTTCTCCTGTGCTTTCTTAATCCTGTTGAGAAGACATTCAAGATTTAGTATTCCGCGACCACCTTGACGGCGTGAGATTTAAAGTCGCGGAACAGAAGATTTAAGGTGCATGCTTTTATTCATGTGCATAACCTTTCGGGACCCGATATCGAGGAATCTCAGCTCGTCCTTCGTCCGCGAAAACACTCCGATTAAATAGAGTAATACCGGGACGGCAAGCATGTTCGTCGCATCTTTATAGATGTCACGTCCTGAATTTGGCTCTGTGTACTCTTTGACATGTCTACAGCTAGATGTAGTTTCTCTTGATTTTTACTATAGATCTTAAGATCATCCATGTAAAATACATAAGTGACTTTATGCTTTCGATTTCCAGGTTTGCCGCAGAGGTACCCTTCGGAATGGAGAAGTGCGAGACATAGTGGCAATAATGTGAGGCAAAAGAGGAGAGGGCTCATGGTGTCGCCCTGAAACACACCTCTCTGAAAGGTGACACTGTTAGTGATTACACGATGTTTTCCAGATGAGATAGTAAATCTGGTTTTCCAAAGCGGCATTAATCTCTCTATGCACCTCACGATGTGTGGATGAACCTTTAAGCTTTCCAACAGACAGATGCTAAGTCCATGGGAGGTTGAATCAAAAGCTTTCCAGTAATCAATCCAGGCCATCGATAGGTAACGCTGATAGAAGGCTGCGTCTTTACAGACACATCTATCGATGAGCAGGTTCTCCCGACATCCTGCTACCCCTTTCTTTCAGGCACGTTGTTCTTCGGCAGGAGCACTGTGCGCCCTTCTACCAACCACTCCGGAATGGGTTCTTCCGACTTTAGATATAAGGTGAAAATGCGGGCCAGATGCTGGTGGGTTGAAGCAAACTTCTTCCACCAGAAGGTCTTGATACCATCTGGTCCCGGAGCGGAATAGTTCTTTATGCCTCTTGATACATTTTTCAACTCCCCGGGACTGATAGGTGCGCATTCCTCCTCAGGTGTTATGAGGGCAGTTCACAGCTCGTTGAAGCTATTTATATTCTTCGGGTGTTCTTTCAGTGGATGCTGGATTTCGTAGACTTCTCTCCAAAATGCCTCGACCTACTCTGGTGTGGGCGAGTGGTCGACAGTAACTTGAGGGTCTTGGAAGATACGAGATGGGTCAGACAAAAACTGTTGATTTTCTCTGACCCATCTCTCTCCGCTCTAGACTTCTCCTAGCGTTAGATAGTCCTACCAGATCTTATGTAGTCAATCACACACTGAATGCGGGACGCGTACTGTCTGGCCCAGCCTATCTTTGTGCTGTGTTGATGCATTCGTCTTTTGGTCTTATGATCAACCACCGTTTTTGTTTTACGGTTTGCATCTGCCCAAGCTCTCGCTGCATTATATACACTACAATTAATAGACCAGAGGTCAGGTTCTTCGGAAAAATCTCCACGAAGCTCGTCATCCATTAAAGCCAGATTTTTAGGCTTAAGAGAAACCTGAATATTGATGTTTCTCCGGGTCCCGAAGCGTCGCTCTTCCTATATTGTATGTTTGCTCGCGGTTGGTCTCAGTGTCCTCTTTCTCTGTTGCCGTCTTCTTCTGACTTCGGTTGAGTAGGCGCTCCGCTTATGTAACCCGTTCTTCGGAGTTCCTGGGCACGCTTTCGTAGACGTTGATGCGAAAAATGCGAGAGCTCTGGGTGTTTCTCGCACAACAGAGTATGCAGTCGTGCCATGTAACCTTTCCGTTCAGGGGCCATACTGGTGTCGTAGCACTCCAGCAGGTCGTCCCTGAGTCAATCCGTCCACCTAAAAGTAACGAGATTCTGCCGGTCAATCGCATTGACCTCGTCTTGATTTGGCTCCCCAACTCTAGGATAGTCGGCATTGTTGTCCGACCCACCGTCGGGAGCCCTGCGCGTTCGATCGTTTCGAACCGCACTTACTACAACTATGTTTGGTGTTGTCATTGTTGTTCCCACGAGCAGCTAGGGAAAGGGTTCGCCCACCCTTGCAGAAATCCGCATGCAAGGATAAGGCTGCATACTCTGAGAGGTCGCCCGGTATCACAGAGTCACCGTTTGAGACACCTCACGCAGGTGCCATTCAGCTTTCGGTACGGTTTCCACGCTTCCGCTTAGGGGTTATTCCTTCGCTACCATCCCTGGGCAATTGTCCGCGACTGCTTATTAATTATTGTAACCATATTCAGCAGAAACCCTTGGTACAGAGACCCTCTATCCGCAACTCGAGGACGCGTTCGGTGCCTTTGTCATAGGCCGTTCGGTTCAATTCCTAAGGAATCAAAACCGAAACCGAAGGTGACCCCGATATAACAATATATTTATAGTTTAAAAAATAAGATTAAACAACCACCGCAGGGTCTCACTGGGAGCAACTGCCATCTAAAAAATGGCACCTGCTCCCAGCAGGACCGCGGTAAATCACACTCATGGCCACGTCTCACAACCGTGAGATGAGTGGTCACAGGACACGATGAAATCACAACGACAGGCCGGCGAAACCCTCGTGTCTTTTGAGGACACGAAGCGACCCAAGGATGACAGCTTTCTACATCCATTTCGCAAGTGCCTTGGCATATTTTTGGCACGCGGGTATGGCTTTAAGGTTGCGAACCAGTGATAGTTTCGCACCTCCGAGAGCACCTATCACAAGGACAATTACTTGTACCGAATATTTTGGGTACAGCTTTTGCAGCTCCCTTTTAAGGTCTTGATACCTCTCCTCCTTTTATTTCTCCGTAGCAGTGATGTTGTATTCGGACGGTGCCGAGAATTCGATCACGAACATAGTTCGTTTCTCGAAGTCTTGGAGAACAATGTCAGGCCTCAAGTGTGCAACGGAGACTGCTGTCCGAAAATCGTAGTACCAGAAAATTTGGCACTTCTCGTTTTGGACAATTGACTCTATCTCCCTCTGAGCGTTCAGCAGGGCAGGGTCGCGGCCAACATCGCAAGAGCGACAAAGATGGTAATAAAAGACTCTTAGGGCCGCATTATGTCTGTAGATGTACGTCGTTCCTGCATGGGTGGGACACCCCAATAGTATGTGTTTCAGGTACTTAGTGTGTGCAATACACGCTCTGCACCTATCGCTGGGAAGTTCTTGACATAAGATGCGGTCACGGTATGCTAAGGTGGAAATGACACCGTCCTGGCATGCGAAAATGAAGCCCTCTGTACTTGAATTAAGGCCCGGTGATCTGAGGAAAGGAAAAGTTTGCTCCTTCGACAAGGACTGTTTTTCTACATTTCTGTGAAAATTTCTGTGCATTTTCTTGTCGAGCAGCTCTTGATGAAATTTTTGAACTTCTGCTTTCTTCACTTCGCCTTTCAGATGTGAAGCATCTAGATGCACAGTGGGCCAGGAACCATAAAGAGTGGCCACAATTCGATTTTACGTCTAATTCACCTAAAACTTGGTATACAAGGGTTTTTGGGGACTCTAATTTCAAATTCGATGTCAAAAATTACAAATTCAAAATGGCGGATCCAATATGGCGGACGAGTATTTCAAAAAATTATTGAATCTTATTTAACCGTGGTATCTAGGAGTTTTCGACGGCGCTGATTCCGAATCTAACATCACAATTCCAAAAAACAAAATGGCTGATCCAATATGGCGGACATATATTTCAAAATATTATTGAATCTGCTTGAAACGCGGTATCTAGGGGTTTTTAAGGGCGCTAATTCCGAATCTGGCCTCCGAATTTCTAAAAACAAAATGGCGGTTCCAATATGGCGGACGAGTATTTCAGAACATTATATATCGGATCGGCCATTTTGTTTTGTGGAATTCTGACGTGAGATTTGGAATCAGCGCCCACGAAAACCCCTAGATACCACGTTTCGTATAAATTCAATAATTTTTTGAAATACTCGTCCGCCATTTCGTTTTTTATAATTCTGACGTCAAAATCGGAATCAGCACCCTCAGAAACCATACATAGAGGTTATTCTTAAATTTTTCACTAATTTGTGCTATCTCTCGTCGTTTTGATCTATCCGAAATTTCAGCAAATTCAACACTTTTGCGACCACTTTTTAGAGGCTTAGGGTCAAGAGTTTCCAATCTCAATTCAGGAACGAGAAAATTCGAATTCAGTCCATCTGCATTATATGCTTCAAATCTTTCTTTAATCCTACGGGAGGCTTTATATTTATTTTTTTTTCTTTGTAAGGAGAGTTGAAACAGAAACTCTCAAACGTTCCAAGTCTTCAGTTTTTACTTGTTGTCTATCAATATTCAATTTATCCTAGATATACTGAAAACCAGTCTCTCTTCCTTCATCATTTCAATCATCAATAAATCAATAAATATTCATTTGTCAATAAATTGAAATGAGGCCGACAAGCGGGCGGCAAGAAACTATAAGCTTCGTGCAGCTTTCAGTTTTTAAGAAAAATTACATGTCGGGCATTATGATAATCTAGTATCTTTTGAAGTGAAGAAGAAGATGAATGTATCCATTCGAATCTCGTTTAATATATATTTCAGAAAAGAAACTGCAAGGTCAGCGGAGTTGGGATGTTTCCGGTTCGACACTATAAGAAACCACAAGCATGAAGGAGAAGAAGAATGGTTTGGAGAGTCCCGAGATAGTGTGAAGGCCATTGAGAGTACCCCCGAAACGGTCAGTATAGCGGGACTCCAGTGTATGTGAGAACTAACTGAGCCGCGTGCTGTTACGCGTGGACGGCTCCTTGCGTGAGCGCGCAGTTATTCGTTGTTTCTTCAGCAGCATATGAATTCGAGCAAAAGTGAGCACCCCTGCGTCAAAGTAGGCATCTCAAGGAACCCACTGGTACCTTACTTTTTTGGATGTGAAGGGGAATGAAGTTTCGGCAGCAGGCGTTAAGGGGAAAAATCGAATATTTTTTGAATAAAACATGTGAATTTGAAAATTTTAGACGAGTTTTGTAGCTTCTTCGCCATTTCTTGCATTTATTGATCCGAACTGAATTCAAAAAAATCGAGAACCGATTGCTTTTCGATAAATATCATAAAATTGTATGCCTTCTTTTTAGGCACCAAGTATAGAAAATCAAGTGTAATTTTTCAACTTTGACTATTTCTCAACGAAACACAGGTCATCTGATTGATAAGAAACTCCAAATAATACAGGTACTTCAGGGTGTCTGAAAGTCGAAAATATATTCAATCCACTCAAGTTCAAACCTTGACTTTTGGCCAAAAAAGTGCGATCCTGGCCCACTGTAAGATGGAGTAATGCACTTTCCTCACTTCTGATGGAAATTTATGAAAATTAAAAAAAATGAATTTTGGGCAATTTAGGGTAGGTTACCATATTTACTTGTAAAATTACCATAAATGACCGCAACTTTCCATAAATTGTTGCGGTAGACATCGCTGATAATGGTTTTCACTTATTAACAGAAGCGAGATCAGCGGTGCCTATGCGCAATATAAATAATCCATCTTGTGTCCGGGTAGATTGTCTCTCCGTTTTAGCTTATAGTATGTATCTATATTATCTAGCAACCACTGGACAGCGTACCGAGTGAGAATTAGAGAGAAGAGTCAAAGGCACAGCAAAGTGTAAGGGAACACCGACTATCATCAACACCACCCACACGCAGGGAAAAGAAACACGTCGAGCGTGAACCTCCTTCTAGTAATATTCTCCGGATACTCATAGCGATCCGTGCTACCACTAAAAGTTAAATAAAAAATGCAATTGTTATTAAAAACCAAAAAGTTATATAGATAATTTTCTTAACTTTCAACGAACTATCCCACTTACGAAATTAAAAACTAAACAAGCTCAAAAATTAATCATGAATTATAATAAAAATCTTCAGGCTTTAATGATAGCGTAGAATCGATATAGAATATTTGGATCAATGGGTCGAATCCAGATTGTATTCAGAATAGGAAGCTAGATGGTTCAGAGTATTGAATAAAGTAAATTGTAACCGGACAATAACGGCAAGACCTTTATTTATTCATTGATTAGAAATAATCAATAAATAAATTGAACATTAATTGATCACAAAGCCAATAGATTGAGTGAGAGTGGATTGTATCAAAATATTTAAATTTTCATTAGCAAAGGTGAAGTAAAAATAAAAATCATTAAGTTAATAATATGGGTTTCATTCTTCTTAAAAATCATTATAAACAGAATTTGCAACAATAAGCATTTAAATCTAAAAAGACCTATACTCTTGATTAGGTGAAGGATTTTGATTCAGAATTTTAAATTAATAATTTATGTGAGCTGCATGCATAGCAACAGTGCACGTGTGCCTTATAAATGTCTTAATTTCAACAGGTTTAAAAAATCAACAGCAGCCAGCAACCCAGCAAGGACAGATGTATTATTACGTAATATTTGTTCGCCTGTTATCTAGGGATACCGTTAGTACTCTCTCTCTCTCTTTCTCCCTTTCTCCCTTTTGTCCGGTCTATCGTTAAACTAAAATAAATCATTTTAGAACTATTTGAATTAAAGACAGAGATTGTGTGCGTGACAATTTAATTTATCTAGAATAGAGAGACCTGTTAAAAAATTCAATAACAAATGTAATAAATTGTCAACTATTTCCTAATTGAACCTATTCAATCAATCATTTCGAACCTAGTCTCAATTTCAGTAAAAGCAGCAAGTGCGGTACTCCGACAGGCGGAAGTTCACGAATCCCACTAAAATATAAAATAAACAAACTGACGAGAGTTAGTTTGTTCTGTTGTTCACCCAACGTATCAGCTCATCCGGCATCACGTTACCACAGAATTACCCCGATTTAAATCAATTAATAAATTTACAATTTATTTAAGCTGGTTCGTAACAAAATTTCCGGAAATTTATGGAAATTTATTAAAAATGAATATTGGGTAAATTATGGTAATTTACCACATTTGCCAGAAAATTATCATAAATGGCCGAAAATTTTCATAAACCGGAAATTTATGAAAATTAACAAAATTTATATTGGGTAATTTATGGTTATTTTCCATATTTACCGGTAAAATTTCCATAAATGACCGAACATTTCCATAAATTTCTGGAAATTTATGGAAATTAAAAAAAAAAAAATATTGGGTGATTCATGACATGTCACCACATTGACTTGTGAAATTAACATAAATGACTGAAAATTTATAGACATTTTTGAATTTAATTTTTGGAAATTTATGGCAAGTTACCATAAGTCACCAATAATGATACCGTAAATTACCAAAAATTCCCGTCAATTTTCTTATTGAATTTTTGATAATTTCGACTAAGTTAACATAAAATTCATGCTTCTTTATTGGAAATCTAATATGGACTAAAACCATGACTGTATTCCGAGAAATGTCTGAAATCATCCATTTGTTATAAAAAATATCGTATGCACAAAGGGGGAGAAGCACTTTATGTATACATATACCTATATATTAGCTACTCGACACACTGCAAAAGCAAAGTATTATTTCGGGGCTAGTTTAAGGTATTACATAAGACTCAGAAAAAACAGTCTCTAGTGGTACAAATGAGACCACTGGTGGGATCCCAGAATCGTTTGCTTTGCATTGAAAATAACAGCATGAAGTTATCCTATTCAATAACAGGACACGAAAAAAATGGTACCGTAAAAACAGAGATCTCTAGTTTTTACAGTGCAAGACAATGTACGGAAATGTTTACAGGAATGTAGAGAAACAGTCCTTGTCGACGGAGCAAACTTTTGCTTTTCTCAGATCATCAGGGCTTAATTCAGGTACAGAAGGTTTCATTTTCGCATGCCAGGACGGTGTCATTTCCACCTTAGTATACCGTGACCCCATTTTATGTCAAGAAGTTTCCAGCGATAGGTGCAGAGCGTGTCATGCACACGCTGAGTACCTGGGACACATACTATCGGGGTGTCCCACCCACGCAGGAACGACGTACATCTACTGACATAAAGCGGCCCTAAGAGTGCTTTACTACCATCTTTGTCGCTCTTATGGTGTTGGCCGCGACCCTGCCCTGCCGAACGCTCCAAGGGAGATAGAGTCAATCATCCAAAACGAGAAGTGCCAAATTTTCTGGAACTACGATTTTCGGACAGCAGTCTCCGTTGCCCACTCGAGGCCTGACATTGTTCTCGAAGACTTCGAGAAACAAGCTATATTCGTGATTGAATTATCGGCTCCAGCCGAATATAACATCACTGCCGAGGTCCGGAACTATCACTGGTTTGTAACATTAAAGCCATCCCCGCGTGCCAAAAATATGCCAAGGCACTTGCGAGATGGATGCAGAAAGCTGTCATCCTTGGGTCTTCAAAACACACGAGGGTTACGCCGAACTGTCGTCGTAATTTCATCAAACCACCCATCTCACGGACGTGAGACGTGGCCATAAGTGTGTTTTGCCGCGGTTCTACAGAGAGCCGATGTTATTTTTAGATGGCAGTTGCTTCCAGTGGGACCCTGCGGTGGTTGTTAAACCTTTTTTTAAATTATATATCAATTATAAAGTTAAGATTTCAATTTTCATCAATTATCTGAAAAACAGTTCTGGGTTTTCTTCTATATTAGATAGTAGGTACTATGAAATAGAAACATTTTGCATTAATATTATTTCTATATTTTGATCTCAAATTTTCGAAAGGCAACTAAAAAAAAATGCGCTCGTGGCGTGCCTGCTTGTTTCTAGACCTATAATTAAAATCGATATATTATTTGTTACAGCACCAGAGGCTGAACCACCAGTAGAAGATGATGAGCCAAATCCGACCGGATATCGTGTGGGTCAAATAGTGCCATTCCGTAACATGTTTGTTATAGTCCGTAGTGAAAATGGTGTATTAAACACTCACATGATGACTGTGACTGAGAGCAGGATTTTCAGAAGGCTTAGGAGTCGACCTAACATCTCCCCAAGTACAAGTTTTAACAATAAATCTTAGTACTACAAGAACTTAAATAATGAATTTTCTAAATAACTCAATTTTTATAAACAAATGGTTTATATAATAAAGTAAGTAGGTGTTTCGTGCTTCTATCGTGTGCAAAACTACGAATCTTGACGAGATTTCGTTAACATTGCAGTTCACTTCTAGAGGGCTAACCTGAAACAGAGGTTTCAGGTTATGTTCTTCTTATATGTACTCTCTACGATGCGTGTTATTGGTCAGAGCGCCCCACCGTGGAAACTTGTCGAACCTGATTGGCTTTGCGCACATTGGGAACCCGAAACACCTACTTACTTTAGTATAATGGATCATCGTGAAAGCATTAAGTCTATTGAATGGTTGATACATATTTACACAAACCTGAGATACACAGGGAATTTTTTTTCGCAATAATTGCTGCGATTTGATACTTGAGAGCTGAACTACAGACAGCCGGTATCAGAAACTTAACCCCATGACTTATTGAAAGTTAGCATTGACTTTAAAAGGTCCTTGTGGGTATTGCATTATGACGTGAGAAAAATTAATTTGATAATTTAATATTTTACAAAGGCGATGTTTAGGATTTTCGCATGCTCGCACAAAAAATTATTATTTCATAGACACGTCAAGCTTTTTAAATGTTTAATAGCTCAAATGAAATGTGGGGTCCTAAATGTCACTTTTGTAAAATGTCAAATTAAGGGATTCATTTTCCTAGCTTCTATCAAAAGTTGAAGTTAAGGTACAAAATTCCTCAAAACTTTAGACTTTATTTTATCCTTCTGACGTGATAATTCAATAACCAAAAGACCAAATTACTGATTTTTAGTAGGTCATCCGGTTATTGTTTCGATACTATCTGTCAGTATTGTATCTAGAATAAAAAGCTATGAGTTAATAATTTGCATTGTTATGAACAAATTGTATGGACAAATATTGAGAATCCATATATTGCGAGAATTATTCATTATACGACCAGTTGCCGCTCCCCTATACGACGGAAAGTTCGTTCTCCTCCATCCCCACTCTTCCGCTCAAAGCTTGCGCCGGAAGCAAGTAGTCTCATGCGTGAATATGATTACAATAGTTTCGTATAGTCGTTTTAGGATTGAATAGTTATAAATTTTGAAGTGAAACACTTTTATTACGAATTTATATAAGGGGTTATCATAAAAATTTCATCAATAGAAAGTTCTACCTATATTTGTTTTACTATTTACCCAATTATATATTTGAATTCCATTCTAAAATTCAATGAATCATTATAAAAATTTGAAATGTTAGAAAATGTTCATGGATATCCGGAATTTTCAAACTTTGTGAAATTTGTTCAAAATTCCAAATTTAAAAACTTTAAAAATTTTTTCGATTTATGAAAATTCCATCATTTTCAAAAATTTTCTAAATCTTCAGAATTTGCGAAAGCACCAAAATCGAGGGTCTGGATCGTGAAACTCGCCCAGCGCTTGAGATCGGATAAAAGTATTGTCTATTTTCTATTTTTTGATCGGATAATTATTTTTAATAATAAGCCTAATAAACTAAAAAAAATGTGTCCCCAAATTCAATTAGTTTTTAAGAAATAAATCGTCGTAAGTTGGGCAAATATTATTGAAACTGTTTCAAACTTTATATACGAACGAAATATACCCTAGCGATGCTTAAAAACCAAAGAAAAAGTTGAAAATCGCCTATTGTTTATTAATATTTAATTGCAAATGGAGACAGATCGGCAACCCCGTTTTTTCAGTTTCGCCGACAAAAAGTATCGAGGGAACTTTAGAGTTGACACAACTTCCAGTGAGATGTTTGTTCCTTACTATTAAAGAAAGATTTGTGGACATTTTCAGATCGATTCATTGAAAATTGGCGGAAATATGCATTTTACAATAAAGCATGAGGCGCCGCCAACGATAGCTCCGTGAGTACTGGGCACCATCAGGCAGCGGGCTAGCCGTTTGGCTTTCCAGAACTCAATATTTTCAATGATTTTTGTATGTTTATTTGCTTAAATGACCCCTTCACCTCCCCAAGAAATATCGAAATGACAAACTATGAGTTGTACGGTTGCTTAGTTAAATATATTATTATTATTATTAAAACAAATATATCACATAAACTCAAAGAAACGGTCTCTGTAGGACGACTATAATTTAATGAATAACAATAGTTAAACTTTCTCTACATACATGTAATTTTTTAAATATTATTTTTCGGCAAAAGCTTTAATAATTTTAATTTAGTCAGAATCCACTTGTATCACAGTAAAGCCCTGATTTGAAATATATTCGGTCTAATCCATTTTTATTTAATTATGAATAAAGTTTCATAATGACTTACCTCATTTTTGGCTAATTTCTTTTCGTTTGCTTTCCAATTTTTTTCGTTTCTCGTTCATTTTCTACCACTTTCTAAAAACTTTTCCTTACACATTTTTGCTATTTGAAAACTGAATTGAATTTAAAACCATTTTCACATATTTACTTTATACTTCATGCTGTTTATTCTAATAGGAATCTGTATTATCATCAGAGATAGTAATTCTTCAATCGTTTGAGAAATCTGGCCACACTTACTGCAGACAACAGAAATCTACAATATCGATGAAAGTTAACTTCTCTTAATACAGAGAAATTATTACGTCTTTTTCAGACTAGATGGAGATATAAATTAAAATTTATTAAAATTCAAATTTTTATCAGAAAAAAAGATCACTCTCCTCTCACTCCACTGGGATTCGAACACCAGATCAACTGATTTCC
>CAKNWU010197738.1:0-11580 GCA_932072015.1 Andricus quercustozae | reverse complement strand
GGTTGTAGTTTGTACATTTTGTTTAAAATATTATGTAGTCATCCTCTTTACACATAAAGAAGAGACTACTCGTCGTAAAACGTTTTTAAGACATTATTCTCTTTACTTATCGGCTCGATTTCATGTTTTATTCCTTTGAAAGAGACCAGCATGTAAACTTTAAGGTTATAACATAAAAAGACTAAAACTTATTGTTATGAAGTTTTTTCCATTCCTAATTATAGTTTCCCATAACAAACACACTTCAATCAATTATCTTTATTTATTAGGTTGAACCTAGTTACATGGGTTGAACAATAACTCAATAAATAGGATTTAAAATAATATTGATCAATGTCTGTTTTGAATTTTCGCGCCTTTGGTGCCTTTCGGTAAAGAAGATATCTGCTAAAGGCAAATGCAGATTCGTACACGCTGAATAGAATTTCGAAGGAGTAAGAGGTTATAACTAGGGTTTTCAACACACTTTACTTTGATTGATAAGAAAACATTTATTTAGTGTTGATCGTGTCTCGAGTAATTTTTTTTCGTTACATTATACTTTCAAGAATTATTATATTGTACGCTTTTTATTCTACAGCGTTCATATTCATGTAATAGACCGGCCGTAATATGAGGGACACCATGCCCCATGGTATGGGGTATGCTGGTCGAAATGCGAGACAAACGAATGAATTAAATATCAAATAATGACGTTGTTAAAAACCGGATTTAAGTAATTACATATGTAACCTGATAATGTGAGCTTCTCACCAAAAAATACAGACATCAAAATCACATTTCAATCATATTTTATAGGACATTTCCTTCAAAGCCTGACACCATGCCCCACTCTCCCCTACATTTCTATCAGGTATTCGATGTCCACATCTTCCAAGGAAAGTTCATCAATAGGAAGAGGCTGTTCCTCTTTCATTTCGATGGCAGCTACTTCAACAGCCGAAAGCAATCGGCTTACAGATATTGAGTGTTTTTGATCTGCTGGATTCTGCTCATTTATTCTTGTGGCTAGTTCTGGGTACTTAAGAGAGAAGGGTCGATGATGTTCTCTTCATACACTTTGTCGACTTTTCATTGCCAATAAATAAAAGCGCATTGCATCTCTGTGCATATGGTATTTCCATTCTAATCGCCTTCTTGGTTATTGAACCTCTGCTTCTGGCTCTAATTGCATCAGGCCATCTACCATCACCAGATTGAGGAGGAACATCAATTGCCGCTGCATGTTCGTGTGAAGCGGCTTTCTGTAATTGATGTTCATTGCCGTCGTTTTTCCACGCCAAATCAACCTGTTGTTTAATCTCCATTGATCGATCTTCTGAGATGTGTAGATTATTTCTGATGTCCTGTACCTTAGCAATATGATTTCATAGTGCAAGTTTCTCGATTCGAGGATACTTTGCAGAAATTTTCGTTCTAAAATTTTACCCTTTTTCGCGTGGGGTTTTAAACTTCGCACTTTCATAATAGAGTTGCGCCAATTCGTCATTCATTGTGGTATCCCACTTGATGCTCTCTCACGGTATTCTTGTTGAGGTGGTTGGCTGCAAATAGCTAACGTTAACCAAAGCATCCTCTGTAGGCACAGTTGATGTTTCAGTGCTTACCGTATGTCGCAGATGTCCTTGCTGACCAGCTGTTTGGTTATTGAGATCTACCTGACCATCTCGCAGCTAACCATCACCACCTTCACGAATGCTTTGGCCCCCAGCGGTGGCTCCAGGGGCGCCCCGACAATCCTCAGAAAGCGACAAGCATTTCAAAATTTTCAAAAGACTGTCCATTAAAATGTATGGGTTTTGGTGTTCCTCTTAGTCACTTTCCTCATCGTTCTCTGTCTGTCTGGCATGGGAAACTCTGTCAAAAGCAATGCTACAGGCAACATAGCCACCAAATTCATGACAGGAAAGCTGAAGCCCTAACGCGAAGACAACGCGAGAATACCTTCGGCTCCGAAAGCTACAATCATGGTTCCTTAAAGCAACTAATCCCGACGCAACTGGACCGTGCATGTCATCGACTTCTGCTCCTTCTGCCCTAGAAGGTGAGCAAGAGCAGAAAATTTACACGAGACAACATCGTGTAACACTGTTCCTTGGAGTCAGGCCTCTAGCCGCGGATGACCTTACGAGGCTGACGGGACAGTTGGAGATGAAGGTTTCCCATCTGTATACTTGTTTAAAGGTAACAATCTTTGTAGAATGTTATGGGAACAGTTTTGACAGACCAGATGAAGTGATCCCAGAAGAACATACCTTAAAGACAGCCGATTATGCGAATTACAAGATGGACTTTGTAGCCTTGGTTAGGCCTGCTCAGCTCGAAAAGAAGGGCTTGATATTTCGCCTGTTTTTCTGCCTCCTTTACCGTGATATTACCATCGGATGGTGCCGAGAACTCAATCACGTAAATGATCTTGGAGGACAATATCAGGCTTCGTAGCACTGATACGCCGAGTGGTGGAGAATAAGAAATTCCATTAGATCTTACACTGATCATTCTCCACAACGAACTCGAGTTCCCCCTGGGCGTATAAAAAGGCGGACAATAAATCAACATCATAGAAGTGCCTAAGATGGTAATATAATACTTTTGGAGCAGCTTTGAGTCTCTATTTGTACTCGTAACATGCATACTTTAAACATCCACTGAAAACATGTCAAAGTGTTTCTGGATCTTGCTTGCACGTTCGGCAGTTAGTATCGCCAACAGGTACATTCATTATGCGGTCGCGGTTAACTGAGGTGTTTATAACGCCGTCTTGACAGGCAAAAATAAATCCCCTAGTCAACATGTTGGACAGATCCATCAAGAGCTCTTTGCTACGTATAATGCCGTAGAATTTTCCATCAAGGAGCTTGTCAACATTTTGTCTTGGTAGAACCGTATGTTCTGCTTTCTGTACACGATTTTTGAGCACCGAAAGTGTTAGTGATGCTAGGCCATGTGTAGTGTCGCTGGAATCAAATGGGGGGCCAAGCTCCTGTGCAGACCTATCTGCGGCACGGTATAGAAATACAGCAGCATTGACGAGATCATGTTGATTTACGAGTCGCATAAGATAATCTGCACTATCTAGAACTGAGCAGGCTGTAGCCAGAAGCGTTCCTCGATGTAGACACTCTAAGCTTAGCAAGCCTCTACTCCCTTTATCTCGAGGGAGTTATATTCGATGTACGGAAGACCTAGGATGATGACTTCGATGGATTATCATCATCTTGCGTGCGCTTCGGTCAAATTGCTTCAACTTATCGACGTTACATTTTACTGCACCAAACGTGTAGAACAGTATAAGAATGGCCAGCATATTGGTCGCCTGGATCTTATTCTTTCCAGATAATTGGGAAGCCCAAATTTTTCTGAGAATTTGGCGATACCTTTTTCAACGGCCGTTTTTAACACTCGCACATTTTAGGTTTCCGCTTGCGTTATTCCAAGATATGTATATCTTTCTCCATTACCAAGATGTTGAATGATATTTCCGCCTATGAGTTGAACATCCTGATCGTCACGCGATTATGTAGTTTCTAGTCTTCCTTGGTGTAGGTGGACACAGGCACACTTGTCCAGTCCGACGCTCATGACAATCGCTTTAGAGTACTTATTCACAGCCGCCACAAGGATGTTAAGGTTTCTCTTTCGAGGGAGAAAAGCGTTTAAGGTCGACCAGGTATAAAAAGTGGTTGACCATATATTCTTTTCGGTTTGGCGGGCCACATAAGTCTCCAGGGCTTTTGTCTCGGAGCATAATAGATAGAGGCAAGAGGGAGATTCAGAAAAGTATCGGACCTAGAGGGTCTCCTTCGAAGAGCCCCCTCTTATATGTGATATAGCTGGTAGTAATTTGTCTTTTGTTAGATGTTATGACAAATCTTGTCCGCCACAAGAGCATAAGGACTTTTATGCATCTCACTATTTTTGGATGCATCTCCAGGCACTCTTAGAGCTTAATAAGTTGCTCTTGTTCCGTGTTATCGAATTCTTTATGGCAGCCAATCCAAGTCATGGACAGATTGCGTCGATACCTGATCGAGTCCTCGGTAATACACCTATCTATTAACAGATTCTCCTGCAAACTGCCATCCCTCTCTTGTATCCACGTTGTTCGAAGATTGCACTCCATACCGGCTCGATAGAAGTTAATATCCTCTCTTTGAGGATGCCAGTGAATAGCTTGTGGCTGGTTTTTAAACAAGCTATGGGCCTGTGGTTCTTTGGACTTGATAAATCTCCGGTCTTGGGTATCAATACCGTGCGTCTTTCCACTAGCCACTGCGGGATGGATTGTTCGCCGTTTAAAAACGAATTAAATATACGAGCTAGATGTTGGTTCTTCGAAGTGAACTTCTACCAACAAAAGTGGTTGATTTTATCTAGCCCTGGCTCTAAAAAGTTCGCTTAGTTCTAGCGATAAGTTTCTTCACTTCTTCAGCATGAATTAGTGGATACTCTTCCACTGGAATTTGGCTTTTGGCAAAAGTTACGAACGATTGATATATCTGAAACCTTTTCACTTAGCTGATAAGTATTTCCATATACTTACTCCCAGAAGACTTGAATCTCTTCTCGGCTAGGCGGAGTTTTAACGGCATGTGACGTTTTATTCAACAGACGGGAAGGATGAGTAATAAATCTGGAATTTTCCTGAATCCACTTTACTCGCCGTTTAAGGCGCTGTTCCGCTGTTGAAAGAGATCTTATTTGTTGTGTCCCGTGCTGTTTGATTGCAACAGTTTCAATTTAAAACTGAAGATGTGCAATACGCTCGCAAGTCTTATTGAGGTGTACTGAAGTATCGTTATTTCTATTGTCGCTAAGCTGGGAGACCGCCTTCTCGTAAGCTACACAGATCAGATTCCAGAGATTAACATCTTCGGGGAGCAACTCGGGGAGAGCAGTATTAGCTTTAGATAATATGTCCATCCTCGGAAAGACTTCTTCGTGGACAGATCTCCTACTTCAAATGTTGGCATAATCGGCTATCTGCAAAGATGGTCTTGCTCGAACTGGTGGTATGTTCGATGGAGGATGTTTCTCTTCTTCGAGGTAAAGAGTTATATGAGCACATTCCGGGGGCATATTGACCCAATGGTCATGTAACCTCTGCATGAATCCTCTTTGCGCCACTTAGCTTCTTTGCCAACAGGTAAGGATGTCCCTCCTGAGTTGGTCCAACCACTTAACTCGATGGTCTCGCGTTTGTCCGGGGCCTCTGCCTGTTCGTCGCCTCGGTTCGGTCCTGTTACCAATACTAACTGAACCATTGCCTCCATCTGAAAGAGGCCCGACCCCATTGGTATACCATTAAGCTATTTCCCTTTCGGGGTAATTGTGACTCAATCAGTAAGTAAGGGAGTAATGTGGGGAGGGGTATAGATTTTTGTATTGATCTAGAATTCGTTTGTTACTTCTTTAGATAACACGTTCGTTCCGCAGCACTGCTCTGACTCAGGTTGCTGAACAATCTCTCTAGCGATCACCCCAAGTGAACAGTCTCACAAAGTCATCATGTGAGGCTCCCCATTCTGGCCCATTAGTATCCAAGGTCTTTTATTTCAGGAATCCTTGACTCTACTGACACTCTTTTTATAAACTATTTGTCGCTACGCTTTTCTGTCCTGGCATAACTCTCTAGCTTCCTTCACGTCCATGCATTTTTTCATGAAAGCTCTTGTGCTCTGCTCTACCGATAACCTTCTTATATTTCTTTGTACGCCTATCTAACTCCTATCTAACTCTATATACGTACTTATACTTGTTCTAATCTCTCATCATTTAGGACGATGTTTCACATTGTTTTCTCACCTTTTCCTTCAAACACCATCATTTTTGTTTTATTTACGTTAATTTTGAGGCCCATGTTCTTCATTCTTGTATTCAGTTTGTTACACACTCTTTGCAAATCTCCAATTGACTCTGCTATAACAACCTCATCGTCTGCGAAATATAACCTACGTACCCTCACCGTCGCGAGATTTACACCTTCTTCGTCGCAGAGTGCTATTCTTTGACACTTGTCCATGAGTATAATAAATAACCATGAGAAAATAACGCATTCGTGTCTAACACCTTGTATAATATCGAACCAGCTACTCAGTTTCCCATTAACCCTTACACTCACTTTGTTACCAGCATACATATATTGCTTCTATTCAATCTAGGAGCTATCCATTGACTCCGTACTCTTTCAGGATTTTTCCAAAGTTTATTTCTGTCCATCTTGTCAAACGATTTTCCCAGGCCAACAAATGCACAGAAAAGTCTTTTTTTACTCTCGAACTTTTTTTTGAGATCTGTCTTAAGCTAAATATTTGATCCATACATGATCTTCCTGGCATAAATCGACTTTGCACTTCCCATATCTTTTCTTCTGTTATTTTCATTACCCTACGATTAAGTATTTTTGAATATATATTACTTACGCTACTTAATAAGCTGATACCTCTGTAATTACTGCAGTTGTTTTTACCTCCCTTTCCTTTGTATATTTGTACGATAATCGCTTATTTTCCAGTGATCTGGGACTTCTCCCATATCGATACATAAATTTATCAATTTGCACATGCTGTGAGGTATGTAATCGCCACCATATTTGAACATTTCAGCGTTAATACTATCTACAACAGCTGCCTTACATTTTTTATGTTCTTAATTATATCCTCAACTTCCGCGACACAAATTATTTCAATTGGGTTTTCTAACACATCGCGTTCTATATCGCAGTTGTTGCTATAGCTTCATCTCCCAATAATTCCCTTAAAGAGTCTCTCAAAGCGTCTAGTATCCCGTCTGTATCATATAGCATTTCACCTTTGCTATTTCTCATGCTGACAAATTCTGTACTTTTACTTCTCTTTATGAGGAAACATCAGTTTCTTGCTTCCCTCAAAGTCGTTTTGCATTTTCTTCTTTTCTGATTTTATCTTTGCTTTCCTTGATTAGTAGTTTAACTTTCCTCTTTTTGTGTCTGTAATCATTTTCCAGTATGTTTCTCTTCTCATCGCTAATGTCTGTGATGTTCATCCTTCTTTTATGTACTTTTTTCTTTTTATTTGAGGCTGCCTGAATTTCATCATTCCACCATGCATCACCAGACATTCTTCCTACAACCGCAGTACCACACACTTCAATCGCACTCCTAACAATGACATCCTCGATCGTATCAGATGCACCCTATATATTTTCATTGTCTATCATTGCCTTCCAAGTTGCCTCATCTATGTGTTCATTTATCTTATTCTGAAAATCTATTGGCACTTTCGGTTTCTGTAAGTTCTCAATTTTTATTCGTCTTTGTTTAGTTTTTTTTTTCTTTTAGTCCTCTTTCTTCTCCATCTCTTATGTACAAAAAACGAACAATTTGTTATAATCTGCAAATTTTTAAACGGAAATTTGTTTAAAAATGTTTATGGTACCACCATGAATTTTTTCAGATTTTTCCGATGAGTTTTTCAATAGAAAACTAGGCTTCAAAGTTCACTGTCGTTAAAAGCTGTCAAATTTCCTGACTTTTTATCAGATTTTCGGGTCTGTAAGCTATACAATTTTTTGGCGTATTTGTTTCAGGTACATTAACGTACAAAATTTTGACATTTGAATTGATCCTTCATTCATTGAAGGATTCTGTCTGCCTGGCATGGGAAACTATGTCAAAAGCAATGCTACAGGCAACATAGCCACCAAATTCATGACAGGAAAGCTCAAGCCCTACCACGTCTATATTAGCCGTGGTGTCGCACCATTTTTGCGTCGCTCACTTTTTTCAGGTCGAAGTCACAAGACTCGCATTACATCCCCCGACTCGTCCCCTCGGACGCTCCCCCGACCTGTCCAAGGGGGGGGGGGGGGTCTAATCCACTAGTGAAGCAATGGTGAAAAACTACATAGAAAATTCGGTAAAAGCGTTACACAGGGAGGAGCAAAAATGGTACGAAAATTGCGTTACGTAATTTATGGATGACCCCTAGTAGGAACAGAGTCAAAAAACATAGCCCGACTACCGGCGACTAATTTTAATGGGATCAAGTGTGGTTATTTCAATACGGGAGTTCATTCTTTTTACGAGCTACAGCATATTTATTTCCATTTTAAAAATTTAAGAAAATTTTCAGATTTGTGAAATCGTCAAAACTTGTATATTTAGAATTTCCGACTTTCACAGCGATAATTTACATACTGAAAACATTTTTATTTCAAATTTTTAATCTTTCGCTCTAAACTCGTTTGGCACAAACCGCCTTTCCTATCGAGTATAGTAAGAATATGCTGACTTCTTAGCACTCTTTGTCCTATTTGTATGGGCATTAATAGACGTATGTATATGTTACAGGCAAAGTCCGATGTTCCGTCACACCGCAGTCTGCCTGGTCCCTCTGCGAATTGACTGAGCGGTGTCAGGCAAAGTCCGAAGTAGCACTTTCACTTCGGACTCTGCCTAGTCAAATCGCGAAGTGCCCGACAGGCTCAGGCAAAGTCCGGAGTAAAAATAAAACCTTTGGGGTTTACTTTTCCCGCTGCAGAGTGGGCTGGCTTGGGAATTTGCAATTCACATGTGAACGGAATTGAAAGTTTTTGTTTTATAGAAATGATCAGCATTAAATTTTTAAGAAAACTTATTGAGTATATTTATGTATTTTTGTTTCAATATAATTATTTATTCAACGCAAGTTTTTTTCTCTAAAAAATAAATAAGTAAACTCGATATGTGTCATATTTAACGTATATGTACTTAGAAAACATAAATAGTTCATTTTTATTGTTCTTTAGTGTAAATATTTTCCTGATTCAAGACTTTTCAGGAAAAGCCGATTATTTAAAGCGAATTTACAGACTATATATTCCATACAAGTCACCAGTCTATTATTTGTAATAATTATATTATTAATAACAATAATTGTTTATTGTTGATTTATTTGATAAAAAATGATACAATATACGTGTAAAATGCTTTCTATCATAAAAGATAAACTGTAAAATCAAAAAAAAAAAACTTTTCAGGAAGAAAGAGCCAGTAATAGGTGTTTCGTTTATAAAATTTGTTATTGACATTTAAAATATTAATTTATTGAGATCGGAAATCACTGTTTAGACGATTCTACTAAGATTTAGTATGGCAAATAAAAAATCTGTCTTTCATTAAAATAGGCTAATTGAATATCAGGTTTTAAGTTGGTTTATAAAAACAATGATTTGAATTATTGAGAGTTTTTAGACACCGAATATCATTTTTAAAAACTAATTCTTAGCAATTACACTTCAAAACAAAATTTCCTTTTAATGTCGTATTAGTTTCGTAACTAATGAAAAATTTATCTCCCCAATTCCTCCCCAGTCCCTCCCATTGCCCTTTTATTTAGGTACTTATGCACCTACTTAGTTATCTTAAAAATGGCAATAGTTTAATCTAGTTCTTGACGTGGTCGATGTACTTTGGAAGATTTTTGAACAGAAGTTCTTGATCTAATGCTGGAAGAATTTTAAAAGTAAATTTAAAAAAATGTTATTAACAATTAAAATGTTCAATAATTTAAATTACTTTTTAAACAATTATAAGCTCTAGTGAAAAATAAAAAATCTGTCTTTGATTGAAATAAACAAATTAAACACTTGTTCTTAAAATTATTAATAATAATAATGTTTGCTAATTATTAACAGTTTCTAGACACAGGCTATAATTTTTTTAAATAAATGATAGCAATTCCAGTTTAAAAAATAATTCCCACAGTAAACGACATAGTTAACTATTTGCTTATACAAATTAACTTTAACATTAAGTAAATTATTTATCTTCTCTAAGTATATCTAAATCTTAGTAGCATCGTCTAAACAGCGATTTTCGATCTCAATAAATTAATATTTTAAATGTCAATAAGAAATTTTATAAGCGAAACACCTATTACTGGCTCTTTCTTACTGAAAATTTTTTTTTTAAATTTTACCGTTTATCTTTTATGAAAGAAAGCATTTTGCACGTATATTGTGTCATTTTTCATCAAATAAATCAACAATAAACAATTAATGTTATTAATAATATAATTATTACAATTAATATACTGGTGACTTGTATAGAATATATAGTCTGTAAATTCGCTTTAAATAATTGGCTTTTTCTGAAAAGTCTTCAGTTAGGAAATTATTTACACTACAGAGCAATAAAAATATTGAAAATGAATTATTTATGTTTTCTAAGTACATCTACGTTAAATATGATACATATCGAGTTTACTTATTTATTTTTTTATAGAAAAAAATCTGCGTTGACTAAATAATTATATTGCAACAAAAATAGATAAATATACTCAATATGTTTTCTTAAAAATGTAATGCTGATCATTTCTATAAAAAAACTTTCAAATCCGTTCACAATTGCGACCTGTAGACTATTTTGAATTGCAAATTTCCGATCCAGCCTACTGTGCAGGGGGAAAAGTCAACCCCAAAGGTTTTATTTTTACTCCGGACTTTGCCTGGGCCTGTCGGGCACTTCGCGATTTGACTAGGCAGAGTCCGAAGTGAAAGTGCTACTTCGGACTTTGCCCGACACCGCTCAGTCAATTCGCGGAGGGACCAGGCAGACTGCGGTGTGACGGCACATCGGACTTTGCCTGTAACATATACACTCATTAGTGATAATTATATTACATTTATAGATGAATTTTCAATGAAAAATGCGTAAGAATGTTTTTATTTTTCACTCGTTCCGTCTAATCCATATAATATGGTAAAAGTTTCCCCAAACGTTTTCCCCGCCTACCATCCCCGAAAGGAAGCACATTTATCTTTACATTCACGGAAACTGGGCTTCCATCGCGTTTGCATCTGGCCTGACGATATTATTTTTAACTCGGATTGTCAATACAAATCGTAAATAAATACTTTCCTATGTGGCACGGCTAGACATCCGTTATTCCGTCGGACTGACTATACTGACAGCCGAGTCTCTGCATCATCGTAAAGCTGCTTTACTCGTATACGAATTGACCATACAAAAATGAAGAAACGGTGAATGAGAGCAGGAATTGTGAGAAACTCGGTGTATAGAAAGCGATAAAATTGTAGATTTTGGGGACACGTGAGCAAATCCGTCTTGATTTGATTGCTTTCTTTTTTCTCTTGAATTTCGCAGCAAAATTGCTCGTAAAGAAGGAAACATGGAACACAGATGTATTCTTTCTAACTATACAAATGAAGGTAAAGACGTCGAAAGAAAATGTTCGATCAATTATTATTTTAAGAGGTCCCTGTGCATTGTTTTCAATAATAATAATCATACCAAGATAGTATCAGAGACGTAAAGTAGCTTGGTCTAAATTTTTTTTTCGAATGTTCATGCATATCATTCAAAATTTTGCTCGAATTCACAAAAAAAAATAAATCCATGACCGAATCCATTTCAAATTAGACAGGGTTCTACACTTGAAGTCGGAGACTCTCTCGGGGACGAAATATGTTATTTTTCACGGGAAATAAGGTGATACGTATTATTCCGATTTGCAAACAAAATATTTTCTAAGAAGTTATGCGTATTTAAATTTTGTGCTTTGTTTTTCAAAAAACTCGATTTTTTTTCTTTAAACCTCT
>CAKNWU010197675.1:0-12923 GCA_932072015.1 Andricus quercustozae | reverse complement strand
GCCTCTGGTAAAGGCAAACTTCAAACTGCCACAAATATCGTCGCGAAGTACACAGGAAAGATTGGGATGGACTTTGGATTGGATAAATGTGCCAAATTCATCTGAAGGACGGAAAGATTGTTGGCGTTCCCGGGGACCATGAGCTTGTGGATATAGGTGTTATCAGACATCTTAACACTGGAGAGACCTATACATACCTGGGCGTGCCTCAAAGCCGCATTCAGGACGTAACATCAGTGAAGGAGTCTCTCCGAAGCAAATACAAGCATCTTCTACGACAGATTTGGTCTTCCAATCTGTCAGCGTTGAACAAGATATCTGCGACTAACATGCTTGCGACTAACACGTAAGATCATGCATATGCATAAAAGCTTGCATATCAATTCGTCAGTTCCGCAATTATACATTTCACGCCGTCAAGGCGGACGCGGACTTCTGAATCTCCAGTGTCTTCATAACCGAATTGTTCTGAGTACAGCTTATATTGTAGCCAATGGCAGAGATCCTCTCCTAAAAATGGTCAGGAACCACGAGATGATTGGCAAAGGAGCATTTCTTTACAAAGCCGCGGAGCAAGCGGCCGAGACCCTTGGCCTGAATTTTAACATCAGAAGTGAGGAAAGTGCATTACTTCATCTAAATGCTTCACTTCTGAAAGCCGAAGTGAAGAAAGCAGAAGTTCAAAAATTCCATCAAGAGCTACTCGACAATAAAATGCACGGAAATTTTCACAGAAATGTAGAAAAACAGTCCTTGTCGAAAGAGCAAACTTTTGCTTTCCTCAGATCATCAGGGCTTAATTCAGGTACAGAGGGTTTCATTTTCGCATGCCAGGACGGTGTCATTTCCACCTTAGCATACCGTGACCGCATTTTATGTCAAGAAGTTCCGAGCGATAGGTGCAGAGCATGTCATGCACACGCTGAGTACCTGGAACACATTCTATCGGGGTGTCCCACCCACGCAGGAACGACGTACATCTACAGACATAATGCAGCCCTAAGAGTCCTTTATTACCGTCTTTGTCGCTCTTACGGTGTTGGCTGCGACCCTGCCCTGCCGAACGCTCCAAGAGAAATAGAGTCAATTGTGCGAAATGAGAAGTGCCAAATTTTCTGGAACTACAATTTTCGGACAGCAGTCTCCGTTGCACACTCAAGGCCTGACATTTTTCTCGAAGATTTCGAGAAACGAACTATATTCGTGATCGAATCTGTGATGATCGGTTCGACTCTCTATGACGCTTGAGTGGACCGTTCGAGATGACCAAGTCGACACTGTGAGATGATCGATTTAAACCTCTTGTATTAATCTTCTAGAGATAGTCGCGTTAGCCATGTTGAAGGGCTGTCCTATAAATTACCCTGCAATATAGTCTGTCTGCACATCCAGATGGCCAAACTCACCTTCCATTTTTCTCCGTGAAGTAGCAAGTCAAAACATCAATCATGGGATCGAATTTGCATAGAGTTTAATGCACAATCTACTTCTGCGTAGCACTGGCCTGCAGAGAAATTAAAACTTTTTTGGGACAACCTGAAGCGAAACGCTCAGAAGCATTTGAGTTCTACGCGACAGGAAACATACATAACTGGTAACTATAGAAAAAAAATAGTTTAATTATATTATAATTCAGACAAATTTGGTGGTCCTATAATTCGCATCTCATTTTTAACAGGTGGTGGAAGCAACCCAGTAAAAGAGGATTTGCTATATCTACAAGTGAAGGGAATATTAGGCAGCGCAACTGAGCCAATGAGAACGCGTATGATGGCGCATTGGAAGGTAATATTGAAGATTCATCGCTTTAGTTGAAAATTCATCTCTGTTGTTGAAAATAGAATTATCATGTTGCAAAAATAATTTTTTAAAGTTGTAAATTAATTTCTTCAACCGAAATTTCAACTATTCCAGTTTTAATTGAAAATGTATATTTTTTAGTAGAAGCTCCAAATGCGTCGTTGGAAATTAAAGCATTTTTTTGAAAGTTCAAACTAATTGGTTAAAAGCAACTTCTTTGTTAGAAAATTCATCCCTTTGGTTGAAAATTGAACTATTTTGTTGCAAATTAATTTTTTTAGATGGAAAATTAATTTCTTCAACTAATATTTCAACTATTCCAGTTTTGATTCAAAACTGTATATTTTTATAGTTGAATTTTCAACTATTTAGTCGAAAATTCGTGCATCTTTTTAAAAATTCCACTATTTGGTTAGAAAATCAATATCTTTGTTAGAAATTTCATCATTTCGGTTAAAAATTGAACTTTTTTGTTGCAAATTATTATTATTTTTTTGTTTGTTTGAAAATTAATCTCTTTAGCGAAAAATTGAACAGTTTTGTTGCATATTATTTTTTTTCTTTGAAAATTATTTACTTTAGCAGTTAATTGAACAACTCCAGTTTTGATTGAAAATTAATATTTTTTTAGTAGAAGCTTCAACTATTTGTTTGAAAATTCATGCCTTTTTTTCAAATTCAACTATTTGGTTAAAAATTGAACTTCTTTCTATAAAATTCTTCCTTTCGTTCTAAAATTAAATTATTTTCATAAGGATGTTCTGATAACTCGAAGGAAAATGTATAAATATAAGGGTAAATGAAAATTTTGAAAAAGTCAGAAAATTTAAATGAAAAATAAAATTTCGTATCGATTTCTCATGTCGACAGACGAAACTGACGAAGTGACAGAATGATTTGGAAAGGAATGGGAAGACGTCTTTGGATGTAGAAGAATCAAGAGAAATTCTGGAAGTAAATATTGGGCTCCAAGGAAACGAGGATAGCATTCAATTCACAATAGAAAATGTTCCAGAACCCCCAAACGAGACGGTAGCCAACATTTTACTTTATTGCACACAATGAATGAGGAAGATGACTGGTCGGAATGGAATCCAACATTACTCGAGAAAGAAAGGAGTCCTCTTTTAAAGATACATTCGAATGTGCAAAGTTTTGCTTCATCATCGAAGAAGCCTCCAGACCAGTAACGTCTCGACAAATTCGTACTAAGACGATCAGTGCATAAGCCGTACCAGAAAAGACAAGGAAATAAGACATCGGAGGAATCTGCAGCTTTAATTCAAGCAAAGCTGGATTACCTGACATTTTAAAAAAGAGGCTCTAGAAAAGGCTGAAATGGAAAAGCAGGTATTAAAAAACACGTTCATCGAGCAGGAATTAAAAATCCAATTGTTCCCTAGGCAGATAAAGCATCCGGATTGCGCGTAAGGGATAGTAAAGAATCTTATTTTCCCTAATGGAGATTCAGAAAAATTTTCTTTTTTATTATTTTCTTATGTCATTTTAAACGTGTGGCTGTGCTCTGATGCGTCGAAGTAATGTTCCAAGTTTTGAACATTGTTTCACTTTGCATCTGTGATCTTATTTTTGCAAAACTAAAGACTTTTAAATTGTACAATAATAGTTGTTGCAGGTGCAAATTTGAAATAGTGTTTAAAACTTTGAACATTGTTTCGAAAGGAAAAAAAACGCAAGTTTGTTTATTAATTTCTTTTGTAGGAATTTAAAAAACAAAACTCGATTGTACTGCACGCGGCAAGCACCTTTTTATAACATTACCAGATATTATTATTATATTGTTATTATATTTTTTTATTTGACTTTTTCATTTTTTTTTCTTATGTCATTTTAAACGAGTGGCTGTTCTCTGAAGCGTCGAAATAATGTTCCAAGTTTTGAACATTATTCCACTCAGCATCTGTGATCTTATTTTTAAGAAACCAAAGACTGTTAAATTGTACGATAATAGTTGTTGCAGGTGCGAATTTGAAATAATGTTAAAAAACTTTGAACATTATTTCCAAAAACAACGTAATTTTGTTTCTTAATTTCTTTTGTAAGAATTTAAAAAGCACAATTCGATTGTACTGCACACTGCAAAAAAATTTTAGTATCATTACTATATATTATTATATTATTAATTGTATATTTATAATATTTCTTATTTTTTTAAATAATGTTTTATGTATTATAAAAAATACATTTTACGACAGTTAAATTTATTTAAAAATGTATATTGTTCTAAAAATACTCAATGAATAAAAATTGTTTGTAAACACATTTCTATTCCTTGATTTTTATTCTCCGTGGTCCATTACAAACGAATACAAGTAATATAAAATGCAATTTGACGAACATAAATATTTACATAAATTTTGTTGTTTATAACTATTTTCTCCTATAGTAATGCTAGATAGTTGCAATTTTTTCTCAAATTTTCTGCTTTTTGTCAATTTTTTTACGTAGAGCGAGGTTAAATTGATGCAAATTAACAAACATAAGGGTTGGAACACATTTTTATCACACATTTATCATGTACAGTATCACGCATGAATAAGCCTCGTTTTCAGTCTCATTACATTTCATAACGAATATTCCTTATAGACTATCAGTAGTCGCAGTTACAATATATTCAGTCTTACGCGGAAGTTCTAAATCTAAAATAGTTTCACGGCGGCTTTTTACGCGTGCACCGTTTAGAATCCTGAAAAAGGTCATTGATCTTCGGAGCCTGTTTCAGTAATATTCTGTTCTGTAATATCTGAAAATTTCGGAATGATTTTTCTATACCATGATGCCATTCCCATTATCAAACCTGCATCTTTGATTTTTTTAGGACAATTTGTAAATATTTAAGATGTTCTTTAAAATTTGTTGAGTCTATCATTATGCCATGAAGGTAACAACATGCATATGGTTTCAAATCTGGTAATCCCTTAATCCACTTACAAACCTAAGTTTTTTATCATATCGGTACCTATTATTCCTATCGATTTGAAGTCTGGTACAAGTCTAAATATTATATATTTTTCCGTGTGATCTTTTTTGATGGGGATTAATAACTGACCTATTATTTTTTAACTCATGACCATTCGCGACCATTAACGTATCATTTATTAGTTTCTTAATTTCATAGTCTAGTTCCATTACTGCTGTTCTAAATTTTTCACCAATGTATGAGTGAGTTGCACCTGTGTCAACTATCACTCAAAATTTGATTTTTAAAATCTGTCATTAAGTGATATCTTGTTTTTGTTCGTGTGATTTGTGTCTGTATCTAGGTATTCTAGCGGTGTTTGGTTTCGCTGGCTACTTTCCGCCTTAAATAGCCACTGTTTTCGTATCCATGACCTATATTATACCACAATCGCGTTGAAAATGGCGCCGCGCGCCCCCCCCCGAGAAATTATAGCATGTAATGGATTTTCCTGGTCTATAATTTGAATTTTGGTAACTAGAGTTTGAATCCGGGGCGCACTGGGCTCTTGGATCCCGTTTTCCTCCCCTTAGCTTCTCTTTATTCTTTTTATTTTCTTTCGTTGCTCTTATTTTGACTTTTATTACCTGTTTTATTACCTTTATTTGCGCCCAAAGAACTATTTTCTTTCGCATTATATAAAAGCGCTGGTATTTGTGGAGAAATTTTAATTTGAAAGGGTCTAGGTGTTACCTCATAACTGATTAATTACATTTATTAATGACCAGCTGGGTTTTTATTTCTAAAGATATGATTATTTGTCAATCTTAGCATTCCCGAGAGTCTCGAATTATTTTGAACATTAGAATCATTGTTTTGAAAACTAGGATTACAAAATGTAGGATTTCAATTTGGAAATCTTTGTTGAAACTGTAGTATGTATTGCTAATTTTTATATCACGTTCTAAATTGTCTTTGTTGAGTTTCTTCCCTATTATGATTCTCATTTTTGCTGTTATCCTGATTGTCATCATTTTCTTTATCTTTTTTAATTTTGTAATTTTTATTGCCATTTTTATCTAAGATGCTTAATTGCTGGCTTCTAATTTGTGATTTTGCTAATTATTTTTCCCATTCTCGTCCTAAAATTTATATCTGAAAAATTTGAAGAAGCATTTTTTGCAATATAGAATTTGGACTCTATTCTTAAGTTTTCGTATGATTTTCTTAAATTCAATTCCAGACTTGTTCGTGGAATTAATTTTTCGAATAATTGCTATATTTCTGTTATAAATGCGTAAATGTCCTGATCTTCCTTCTGGTTAAAAAATGTTAGTTTACTTTCAACTATTTCTGAATATCTTTCACTTAAAGATGTTTCTTTGAAATCATTAATAAAATGTTCTCAATTTTGCCTATTTTCTTTATTCACTTGGAACCAACTTAAAGCTTCTTCTTTAAAAACTGCATAAAATTTTTTTAAAGTATCGATTACACTAATTTTATATTCTTTTTTTAATCTTAATGAATTGCTCAAAAAATAAGCAGGACTATTTTCCGTATTAATTTTAAAATTAATTGGCCAGTTTGACGTGATTTGAAATGGTGTTTGAATCATTCCAAACGGAAATAAAGTCACTGGAATTTCTTTTGAGTTATTAATTGCCTTTGCACTGGTCTCGAAATTCATTATCCGTCCCCTTGACCGCTACGTCTACTGTTTGTAATTTTCGACCTTGATGTCTGTGCTCATTATAATTCAATTCTATTTCTTCTAAATAAAGTGTATTGTTCCGGATTCTATTACTTTTATTTCCATTTCCAAGTGAAAAATTTCGTGTGGCTGCGTTTAAAATACTATCCATCTTTTCGTTTAATTTTGTAACTTCCTATCAAAGTTCACTAATTTTCTTTTTATCTCTTTTAATGTTCTTCGTATGCAACTATCTCATCAGAACCGTTCCAAACTTCTGCATTATTTTCTAAAAATGAATCTGTTTCGAATGTTCTATTATCGATGTTCTTGTTTTGTTTTTCTTGTCTTTCTATTTCTTTTCGTAACTTTTTACGCCCCAATCTAGCTTTTTCTGCTCTTTCTTTTTCTATTCTTTCACTTTCCTTTTCAAAAGCTTCTTGTCTCTCAAAGCGAATTAATTATTACCTCACTCTGATTAAAAAATTTGACAAAAAGTGAAAAATTTCAGAAAAAACTTCAACTTTCTAGCATTATTCTAAAAGAATATCATTATAAATAATAATAAATTGCTTTAAAAATTATTTCTGCTTCATTTAATTGATTATTGCCTTGCTCTAAATAAAAAGCTGAAAATAAGTTGAGGACTATGGAAAAACCGCGACGTTTTAAATATATTCTAAGAGAAAATCGCTTAAGACAATAATATAAATTGTTAAAAAAATTTATTTAAACTTCTAGTTATCAGTATAAAATAGTATGTTATGTATTTTGAGGTTGTTTTTCTGTATTAAGACAAAGCTATACTTATAATTGAATCTTTGGTGTATAGTTTACTGCTTTGATTTTCGCAGGTAACATGAATAATATTCCAGTTAATTTTGGTCTCTACCAACTCTCCCGGCAAAAAAACAAAGATACGAATTTAATTGAAAATATTAACACTAGAAGTACCGGGATTTCCTACCACCTTTGGTTACCACGAGGGGTCAATTGATCCCTACCTGCTTTGGGTGTCAAATAATGATTTTAAACAGTTTTTTCCGTCAAAAGTTAATGATAGAAGTATGCTATATTCATATTACATCATGAATATAAGTCAAGAAGAGTGGTGAGTTCTAAAAAAGTACAACAAAGGAGTGAAAATGCGTACCCCAGCGTAGTCCTACCGACTTCGCTTCTGCTGCTACACTGTTAAAAATGTTTGCAATTTTAATATAGATTTACTATACATTTGTATATTAAATCTACAAACTCGGTCTATGAAATATCAATTAAGAGGCTGTATAGTAAATTTCATATACATGTATATTGATCAACTTTTAGAAAAGTCAGGTAATTTCACTTGCAGCAAATAAAAAATAATTATGGCAACCTAAAAACAGCGGTACTCACGTTAAAATTTTGACATTTACAGTGAATTTTGAAGAAAATTCCACCCGTACGTTGCACTTTGATCATAAATAAGAATTTAATCGATGATTGTTAGGTTGTTACTTCAGTTTTAAATATTTGACCAGATTTGGGTGCATCAAAGAACTTTCAACTTTCAGGCACTGTGTTTTACTATACATGTATATTAATTCTACCAGATGATGGCATATTAAATTTACTACACGTATATGCATATTACTTCCAATACATTTATAGTCAAATCGGTATAGAAATTTCTATCAGTGTACTACAACAGAAAGCTAAAGCGTTTGGTGCCGCTGTCCTCCCCGATCCGAGAATACGTCGTAAATTTCAAATTACTGCAAATCAACTGTCCCGAACAATAAGTCACTAACAAAGTTTTCCGTACACACAGTGTATCAACCATATTTTACTTCGCTAGAGTGTCGTATCTCTATGTATTTTTAAATGGATATACGACACGCTAGCGAAGCATAGTAACAGTTGGTACGATCTGTTTTCGAAAAAATTGGTTAGTGACTTATTCTTTGGGATAGTCGAAATGTGGTTATTCCTAGCGCTTTAATATAAACGTAGAACGTTATACACTGGTAGTAGAACTGATAGTCCGAAAATGTTTTGAAGCAGAATAGAAGAACCGACCATAAATGCAAAATCCAGCAGGCAGTATATCATTTATTTCCTGTTAAATAGAAAAGCAGTAATAGTGTTGAGGATTAGAAATATCACAAAGACGTTATAGAAGCGATATAAATCAGACATGCTGTGCAGAAGTGGAAAAAAGTAATGAATTTTTTTTTAAAGTGCGTATCCAATATCTCCGAAAAAATCGTCAAATACTCCTATTTATAAATAATTAAAAGTCACAAAACCTATCTCGCTGCAAGCAACCGCTGCGGAGATTTACCACTTCAAAAATCGAAAGGGGTCAATTGACCTCTCCCGGTACTTCTAGTGTTAAGACAACCCGCAAATCCCGCTTTGCGACAATAAGGCATTGGACCAGTGTGTCAATGCGTGTAAATTCGAGAAGACGGTATTTCAATTTTGAATCTTTCTATACGTACAAATACGGTGCACAAGTTTGAAGTCAATGAATTCACTTCAATGCCTCTGCACACAAACGCTTCAAAATTTGTCAATGCGTCTGAATTCGTGAGAGTAAAATACACACTCGAGTTAGCCCCAATTCATCACCGCGAATTGCAACAAGTGTTTATTTATACAATTTGATCCTTAACAGGAAACACAACGTGCGGGGCATATAGAATTTATTGTAAATCTTTAGTCAATTGTCCCGTAGCTCAGTGGGAATACTGTGGACTGATACACGAGGGATCGCTAGGTCAGGTCTCGAAGCATTCACTTTTTATTAATTCTTTTCGAATTGACCTTGAACACGCACATACACGCATTCAATCCGCGCTGTTCCATTTTAGTCCAAGAGCTGGTGACGTTTTTCGTGAAATGGGAGTATAAATCCTAGTTTTTGGCGGATATATCTGGGAAATGACCCTTCTTTCGAAACCCATAAATGCCAGACGCCCTGCCTGGGGCGTTTGGGTACCTGAGCCAGGAAAAAAATTGTAAATTTGCAGTGACAGTATAAGAGCCAATTTTCTTCCAGGATCGATTATTGATGCCCCAAGTTTATTATTATTCAATCGCCAGACCGATAGCTTGAGGATAACATACTGCCAGACTCGATAATAATCAATAAAAAAACTTGAATTTTGCAGTGAGAGTAGAAGGTCTGGCATTTTTAATAACATAAAGAATAGTATTCAGAGGTAGCATTCTTAAAACGCCAGACCGAAATTCCGGGGATAACACCTTGAAAATTAAGTTTGAAAATGAATAATTTTCCGCTGATGTGCGGGCCTAAGCGGGGACTGAGGGAAGAGGGAGCAGCCGGCAAGAGGAACGTTGCCGGCAGTCGCTGTCGCCGTTAACCCCTCCACTCAGTCTTTTGCCCTGACGCGGCTGCTCCCTCGTCCCTCAGTCGCCGCTCAGGCCCGCACATCCGAAGAAAACTATTCATTTTCAAACTTAATTTTCAAGGTGTTATCACCGGAATTTCGGTCTGTCGTTTTACGAATGCTACCTGTGAATACTATTCTTCATGTTATCCCTAAGCTATCGGTCTGGCGATTGCGTAATAATAAACTTGAGGCATCAATAATCGATCCTAGAAGAAAATTGACTCTTATACTGTCACTGCAAATTTGCAATTTTATCACCTGGCTCAGGTGCCCAAACGCCCCAGGCAGGGCGTCTGGCATTTATGGGTTTAGAAAGAAGGGTCATTTTTCAGATATATTCGCCACAAAATAGGACTTATACTCCCACTTCACGAAAAACGTCACCAGCTCTTGGACTATTTCATCTAAATGCGTCTCAATGCGTTTCAACGAATCAGAAAACGGGATTCACTCGCATTTAAAAATGTGAATTCGTCCCAATCCGTATCAATTTTTTCTTTTTTGCTGGGCTATACAATCCCTCTTCCTCATTAGTATTTATGGTAAATAAAAGAGCTGTCAGATGATAGACACAAGCTGTTACAAATAGAATGAAGTTTTCCAGTGTATAACAGATATGATTACGAAATTTCTGGGGGGTGGGGCTTGGGCACCATCAGCCACCTTTGGCTACACCACTGGTCTTATTTGTATTGTGGTTCTAGGGATTACAGCACCTGCCGCTTGATTTGGCCATATGGCTTCCCATTCTATGTAATTCCATGTAATTCACTTTTTTAAGTTTCTAAACCAGTTAAATTTGCCAGTGCGTTTTCTTCTTAAATATTAATCTCTGGTATTAATCTATGCTCCCTACTCTCTGTAACGTTTTCAACTGGGCTCGTCAGTTTTGCTCTAGTTTGAATTTTCCTGATCCTAAATGCATTAAACGAATTATCCACTTCTGTTTAATTCTTTAATTTCCACGCCCTAGCTCATGAGTTTCATTTGTTGATGTGTGATAGTGGCATGTGCTTTTTCCATTGAAGCAAGGAGGGTTTGGAAACAATCTCTGCCAAGGATTTGTAGGTCTACTAATTTGCACTCATTTCTAGTGTCCGGAGGAACCGCGGGATGGCACTGATACTTAACTTATGTGACACGCCCTGCTTTTAAAGAGCGCCAAAGTTTGAAATTTTACTTCCCGATGGGCACTGCTATCACCAGCGATGTTTTCTCCCTTTCACGTGCTTTCGCTTAAAGAAGTTGAAACCTCAACTCCTCTGTGTCGTTATTCCATAGAAAAAAAACTACATTTATCTCCACCCTTTAAGTAAAGTGATCAATAAGCTTTTCTGAATCCCCTTCCTTTCCAAAAACCCACCCACACGACCGTTATAAGCCCTCCCGCGTGAGTCACCCGACAACCCGTGTCAATATGCATGGTGGTCGCAATGACGGTTGCGTCGAAATCAAACGGATAAAAATGCTTGATCCCGGGCATAAACAGGAAATTTTGTTTATTAAATTCTGACACGTCCGCTTTCGCCGATAAAGCGCCTCATGATTTTTTTTTCACTGGTCACTTCCTGTCCAGGTTTCAAGTAGGCTGGTGGATTACATTTAATATTATAATGTAGACATTCCCAAGTAGATTACAAAATTCCCAGATGCAATAATCAGTCCTTATGGAATTCTCATCTTTCTTCAACTTTATATTGTTCAATCAGGACAAGTCGACCCGCCACTTGCGATTGCCAATTTCTACAAAAAAATCTATTTCCTAAATTCATATTAAATTTAAGGGCATATACCAGACTGTCACGTGACCTATTTTTGTAAACGAACTTACTCATAAGCTGATAAGTCGAATGAATTTTCCATACCAGACAGACATAAAGGCAAGAAAGACGAAAGTGTGCCTGGTATAGAAAATCCATTCGACTTATTAGTTTATGAGTAAGTTCGTTTAAAAGAATAGGTCACGTGACAGTCTGGTACATGCCCTTAAACAAATTTAAACTTGCCGCCGAAATATTATAATTTCCCGTCGATAAAACCGCTATCTGTTAAACTTAAGTCTGCAAATCGATACATGGAAGTGCAACCACTATGTGTTGCCCCTTCCACTTTCTACTCCCACGCTCTTATCATATCAAAGTTAGCTGGTGCAACGAGAGACCTTGGAGCTACCGAGAGGTCATGCATAGCTTTATTTTGTATTTCTCATTGCTGGCGCCTAAATAAAAGAAACATCCGGTCTCCCCAAAATCACGTTCTGATTCGAATTCAAGTCGCTCTAAAAATGTACACTTTAACTCATGCGAAGTCAATGTCGAAATTTAAACGTTATCATTGTCCTTCATGCTTATTCTTAGAAAAGTGTGTGTAATATTTACATACCCTACAATTTCTGGAATTTGACAGGAAAAAATATATAGAATTTGCAAACATGTCTAACATTCATTCCGAAGTGGTCTACCGTTTTCAAATGTCAGCATAAGTAAAGCCGCAATTCTTTTTTTGCGGTTTAGTATTCGTGTATTTGCTCCTTTGCGCAGATTTCTTCAGCATATGAATGTTTCTGAAAAATTAGACGTGAGTTGTTAGAAAAAAATCATATCGCACTGTCTATGAAATAATTCTCTTTTTCGATAACGAAGAAAACAATTAAAAATGAAGTTCGCAATTCCTCTGCTGTCGCTATTTACTATTTGTGAGTATATAAATCTTATCAAATAAGTGTTAAAAACTATGTTTCCGATTTTCGACGATTTTAAACATTTCTGAAATTGATTAAAGAGCGTACTGTTTGATATCTTGTAACTCTTGGTCAAACTTGCATATTTTATCCCACCCTGAGGTACCCAGCTAACACAGTTACCAGCTGGAGTAGTCACATACGTGTAACAAGATTCAGAAAACCAGTCACTAGTGACTTCCTTGATGGTCACCCAGTGACAATATATTTCCCACTCTGAGCAGTAACATGTTACAAGCGGAGCAGGTAACATTATCCCGCCAGAATAATCACATGCTTGTAACAAAGTGATGTTTGAAAAAATAACGTTCAATGACAGATTAACCTCAAAATATGTAGCGTTTCGGAATATAAAGTATTAATACTCTTACA
>CAKNWU010197586.1:0-10149 GCA_932072015.1 Andricus quercustozae | reverse complement strand
CCGGCCTAATCACTTTTCTCGCCTAATCACCTCACCCTTGCACTTTTCCTTCCACTTTCCTCTCCATACACTGTCCAAAACCTCCCTAGCACCACGCACACGTCCACCTCTATGTCTCACCGAACCGGAAGTCCAGAAAGACAAATTTTTCCCCTCTAAACTTTTTTTCATATCGCGCGTTATTTGGCTTAAAATTTTCATTTCCTTTTGTTTTTCTAATTTAGTAAATGCTATAACTCTGGTAATGTCCTTTTATGAAAAAAGGTCATAAGGAGAAATCGTTCATCTGTTTGTGTACTACGGATAGCACTGCATATAATTTTCAAATCTTACAAAAAATTGGTCAAAACAATTTTTTAAATGCTCTCACTTTTTGAATTTTTATCCAAAATGGTTGCTTAGCGAACCTGACTTTCAAATTGGGACACTTAAAGAGCGCACCAAAGCCTAATCCAATCTGTCAATTTTTTCGAAAGTTATTGTGCTACCAGACTAAAACTCTGCAGACTCACACACGTACAGACATACAGCTACACAGTCTGACACATTCGGGAAACCCTGTTTTTCGAGTTCAGAAGGTCTTAAAGCATCTCGACAAAAACGTGGGAGGGGGGGGGCTACAATTGTACACAAATCTAATGCCTTTCTCTAATGAGAATGTAAAAAGTTATGCGAGGCTGTAGAGATAAAAATAATAATCTATGTTGTATAATATAAGATGTTTTTGTAGACATGCAAGGAACTCTGATGCTTATAGGTATCTTCTTATACCATGTCATCAGCACTGAGAGAGCAAGTCTAGATACTAGGTTACCTCTCACCTAAGCTATGAACAAGATACAGGGGAGAATAGCTCTCTCATGCATAATTCCAATATTTGATAGAAATTGTGGCTGGCACGAGGCACAGCCTTCTGAATAACCCATCGCTCGCTTGTTATCGAAAGCCGCTACCACCATGCCAGGACAGAGGGTCGAGAAATACTAAATTATGTATTAGACCCAACATCTCGTCACAAGATAAAAAATCACATGGCTACGAGTACCTGATCCAGAGGCAAGTACAGTTGAATCTCATGGAGGTTTTGTCAGTTATCTTACAAAAATTAATGAATATTGACGTCGGTTCTGTTTTGCTCGTATGTCTAGAAATGTTAAAAATAAATTATACAACCACTTACGAGTAGTTCTGTAGAGAATTATTTATCCATCTCGCCATGATATCATGGCCTTATCAGGACTAAAATACAAAGAATGTACATAAGTATCATCGTAGCTATTCTAATTACGAATTTACAAATATGAGAAATACAACATGTGCCTAATTAACCTTTCAGTCCAGTAACTTCCTTTATCGATTCACCATTTTACAATCTTTAGGAATTTTTCAAATCTGTGATTTGCAAGATTAAAAATAATTCAGAATATGTCCTAAAAAATAGTTAGGAATATATCAATAAAATAAAACAGCTTAATATATCAGAGGATGATACAGTTTGTTCTTTAGATGCCCTTTCTATCTTTTCTAATATGAACCCCAACTTAGTTTATACTTTATTATATAAAAAATTGAATTTAATTTGATAAAACATTAGGTTAACTTTTGCAGAGTTTGACGAAGTAATAAGATTGTGTAATAGGCAATGCATAGCTATCATTGGACTACATAAGTCATAAAAAAAGATGCGGCACGCCTATGGGTTCACCAATATCATCAGATCTATCTGAACTTGTTATGCAAGATAAGGGAGAAGATATTGTGATAAACAAATCGATCAGAATACTATTCTACGTCCGTTATGTAGATAACACCCTTATTTGTATACACTGTAATTTTCAAACACGTTTATATATATATATATATATATATCTCACGGTTGTGAGACGTGGCCATGAATGTGATTTACCGCGGTCCTACTGGGAGCCGCTGCTATTTTTTTAGATGGCAGTAGCTCCCAGTGAGACCCTGCGGTGGTTGTTAAACCTTATTTTTTATTTATATATGCCTGTCGTTGTGATTTCATCGTGTTATGTGACCACACCTCTCACGGTTGTGAGACGTGGCCATAAGTGTGGTTTACCGCGGTTCTACTGGAACCCGGTGTCATTTTTAGATAGCAGTTGCTCTCTTGTTTCTCTTAAGGGGATTTATTAGAATAATTAAATGGGAAGCAATTTTCAGGCCGAAGTCTTGAATATTTTTGTATAATTTTTGGCATACTTCATTTAAATAGTATTCTGTTTGGTCACTCAGAGCCGATTTTTCGAAAAATTGTTCCTATTTTGTTTAATAATCGAACACGTAAGTTCAATACCAGTAATGCTTGGTGTTAGCTATCTCTGTGTTTTCGCCGCGTGACCGTGTACACTTGGCGAAGCGTTCGAGGCGGATAGCACGCTGCAAATCGAATTAATCGGAAAGGATGGCCGTTTCATTGTTATGGGATTGAGGCCGGTTCGAAAAACTGAAATTCTGAAAGCGTGGCTTAATTTCATTTTAATTAGCTGAACTAATTTATTTATGCATATAATTAGAAGTAAGTGAAAAAAAAGTTTAATGAAAATCAGTTAGTATTTGGAGTAATGATAGAAATGTTTATGTGCATAGAAAAGTATAGCTGTGATAAAGAGTATACACCTACTCTCTTAATCTGAATTAGTATTTTCTAGTAAGGAAATTCTGCGAAATTGTTTACCAATTAATTTATCAAGCATTTGTACTAATCTGTAGTTAAAAACTATACTGATTCATTTAGGAAGGCTTAGTAATTCGAATATTAAGCCCTACTAAATAAAATAGCATTTTTTTGACTAAAGATTGTAAGAAATGCTTATTTAAGCAATTACTAAATGACTTTGCAATACTTCCGTAGCACAAAACTATGCCTACTCAGAAGTAGAGCATATGCATATTCGTCGATCGATTACAATTATCATTTTCACCTTGTGAACTTGAATTTCAAATAATGAACATTTAAATAAGATTAACATGTATTAAAACCAAAGAAAAAATGGGGTTAAAAATATGATTAGTAAATATTCTATTTATATAAAAACGGGGAAAAAATTTAGTTTAAAAAGAAAAATGCTAAAATATCAAATCAAATAAAGTAACATATATTTAAAAAAAGTAATTTTTGTTTATCCCCAAATCACTCATTTTCAAATTTTTAAATTAAGTATATAACACGTCGCGAGTTTGTAAGTGCGGATCCAAGCTTCGGAAAAATATGAAAATTTAAATTTAACATCAAATTCTGGTATTATTTCATATAAACTGTTAAATAAATACTGAATTTTAGTTTAAAAACCTCTGTCAAAATTGTTCCCATATAATAGCGCTTTATTTAGACTTGTAACATTTCGATTTTAGGTATATATCATTTTTATAATGATTTAGAAATGTGATTCATTATTAATAACACATTTAAAATGATGTACTCTCTAAATCTGAATTAGTGAAATTTCACTAATTGATAGTGAAATTTCACTAATTCAATTAGAGAGAAGTCGGTCACTAACGATTAGTAGAAAACTACTAATTTGATTAATGGAAATTGTCCACTTATGAAATTAGTAAAATCCCACTAAGCAATTAGTAGTTTCTGTCGTTGCAGTGACACAGCTGATTCGCCAACTCTTGTGCGGTGAACTTTGCAGCCTCGTTGAAGCATTTGCACATTTTCGCTGGAAAAATACAATGATCAATCTAAAAATAACTAAAATAAAAGACATTATTAATATAATACATCCTGTGTATTCTAAATGGTTTATTGTATAATTGGAATTCAAAATTTTGTTTTGAATAACGTAAACTCAACATTAAATGATGTATTACAATTATCATAGTACGTATAATATTATATTAGAATATCATTAACTTCAATCATTAGATTATTATATAATATATTTGATCATTGTACTTACTCAATACCAGCAATATAGATCGTTTCATTAATAAACTTCTTAACTACAATTGAAGTCTTCATGACTTCTCTATAACAGATCGCATAACCTCGCAAATAGCGTGGCATCGAGTGGCGCGGAATGCCACATAAGAAAATGATTTCTGATTGGTCGAAATTGTTACAGTTCACTAATTCGTTAGTGATCGCGCTAGGTTACTAATGAATTAGTAAAGAGAAGTTACTAAAAATTAGTGAACCGAGTTTACTAATTGATATTAGTCAAATTTATACTAATTTATTAGTAAAATACTCACTATTTTAAAAGTAAAACCTCAAAATATTACTATTTTGTTAGTGAAACATACATTTACTAATTCAACTAGTGAAATTTTCACTAATTCAGATTTAGAGAGTAAGGTTTTCGACCAGGATGGCTTTATAATAAAAGGTGTTTCGTGTTTCTCAGCTTTCTGGTCAGTGTTTTTGTTTTCAAACTCAAAACGTTACGACCGTCACCGTGTAGGGCCTCATCAGTTACAAATTAATGAAACATCTAGAACTGTACAAGTTTTAGTTATAATATATCGTAGTTACATCAATTTTCTTTTTGAATCTTACCATAATAGACGAAAAAGGAGAGCCTCCATGTTATTCATTTCTCTAAATTTTATATTTTTCCAAATTTCATTTCAACGAATTTTTGTCTCGAATAATAATTATAATTGATTTTAAGACTATTGCTATTTCTTAAACTTTTATACATAACCAAAGCCATGGATGGAATGAAAGATTTTAGTATATTCGGTGAGAAGGTTCACTTATTACATGGTTCTGCTGAGTAAGGTTTTCATTCTTGCGTAGAGTAGTTGGATTTTGAATTGTTTTGCGCATCTAGTTGCGTGACGTCTTACATATCGTGAGAATATGGCGATATTGATTTTATATCTTATAACGTATATATTGACATAGTAGTTCAATAGGAACTTATTTTTAATATTATTCATAGTTTTCATTACATTCATATAAATGTGACTCAGATTTTGAATGTCAGTTCTTTCGTTAATAGAATTTGGATTTTTTATAATATGAACCATTTCTTGAAAGATACGTTTCCAATAATTTTGTTCTGTGCTTAGTATTTTAACATTTTTCAAATCAAATTGATGGTCATAAGAATGTGAATGCTCAACAAGGGCCGTTCTTTTTTACCTTTTTTGCAGTCGTTAGCATGTTCTTTCATTCTGGTACCTAGAGGTCTTTCGGACCATGTAATAAGTGAACCTTCTCACCGAATATATTAAAATCATTCATTCCATCTATGGCTTAGGTTATTTAGAAAAGTGTTGTCCCACGAAATGTAAATTAATTAGTAATAATATAGAAATACCTAGCCATGGATGGAAATATCAATAGTCTTAAAATTAATTACAATTATTATTCGAGACAAAACTTCTTTGAAATAAAATTTGGACAAATATAAAATTTAGAGGAATGGATAAAATGGAGGCTCTTCTTTTTCGTCTATTCTGGTAAGATTCAAAAAGAAAATTTATGTAACTGCGATATATTATAACTAAAACTTGTATAGTTCTAGATGTTTCATTAATTTGTAACTGATGAGGCCCTACGTTGACGGGCGAAACGTTTCAAAGTTTGAAAATAAAAACACTGACCAGAAAGCTGAGAAGCAAGAAACACCTTTCATCACTATTAATAATATTAAAAAAAAATTATGCTGCAAATTCGTATTTGAAAGATTTTACCAATATCATTGGTTCGTTAATAACAATATTTGTGGTTAGATCAAAGAGATATATCGTTTGTTTAGCTATTCTGCAGAAAACTCGGTAATCTTTACAGAAAATGTATGCTGTCCCTATTTGAACTGAAAATCCTGTGAGTTTAGCACAATTTTTTTCTGTGTGAAAGTATACCCTCCGAATCGCTGTGTAAATATTACATTTCAGTAATATCAAAATGTTAGTAACAATTAGTTACAATACAGTGTATAGTATATGTTGTTAAGAAAATAACTAATTTTTTATTCATATCATATTTTTGCAAGGCCCCATCCCTCACCACGTTAATAAATTCTGGGCCTACCCAACTGTTCTTTCACAATCTCAGAACTGTCTTAAGTCGTGCATTGTACGAAATTAGACTGCATAAATATACAAGATGGAAAGTAGTTGCATCATCTTGAAAATTCATTTAAATACAATTTATTTTATTCAGATGATCATTATTTGATATTCAAGTGCACAATGTGAAAATGATGATTTATGTCGACCGACGGATCAACATATGCTCTACATTAGAATAGGCATAGTTTTGTACTACTAAAATATTGCGAAGTCGTTTAGTAATTCCTTCAGTAAGGGCCGATTTCACCAACTCTGTTTAAATACATGATTAGCTAATCATGATTATTCTTTAATCGAGAATTTAATCATGATTAAATTGCAAAGCGTTCCACCATGGACATTTTAACTCTGATTAGCTAACCAAATACCCTTTTCGTAATAACTCTGATATTCTCTTGTAACGGCGATTCTGATTGGCCGAAACAAGAAGAACGTTTAATTTCTTGCGCGCGCACGGTACAAGCTGCCGAAATTAACCAAGTCTTGTTACATCCAGCAGAAGTCTTTTTCAGTCTTTTTTGTCAAGAAGTGAAATAATTTTGCGTGGATGTAACATATTAAAATAATGTTACATTTTTCCATCACTATTTCATTTCAAAAACAAATAATGTAAATTATAAAGGCATTAATAGAAAAGTGCCTAAAAAAATTGGATATAATATCACGCCTGTAAAAAGAAGAAATATAACAGTGGCAGTAAAAAGTAGACAACGGTACTTGGGCCGTAAGAAACAGGAATAGAAAACCTCGGCAGTGAAAAGTGGACACGGGCGTGCATTCTGCAGTATTCGGTGATTCGGCTCTGTTACGCGATGCGTTCGGCCAGCTTCGTGTACAGCCGAGCTCGCCCGAGGCCCGACTTCACGATCGGTTTCATCGACTATTGGAAGCTTAGAGAAGATTTTTGATTTCAAAAATTGACACCATGTGATGAAGTCTTGATATATCTAATGATTATATTTTTCAGGAATTCTTATGGAATGTTTCAAACTATCCGATTCTACAGTTTCATTTTTCATTATTTATGTTTTATTTTTAAATTGATTTGAAATATTGTAAACTCAAAATAATAATAAATGATAATTTTAATAACTGATGAACATATTTTTGGAATATTTTTCCTTCATTCTGCCCTAGGGTCAAACATGGTACAAAAAGCTGTCGTGAAATTTCAAATCAAAACTGTACTCTGTATACATTAATTTTTAAAACGAAAAATATTAATACTTTTTATAAATATTCCTAAATGTTATTTGAATATTTTTGTACCATGTACCATTGATTAGTTTTTGGTTGAAAATTATATTTTTGGTTGAAATTTTTATTTTGAATACAAAAGTGTTTTTCGCCTTATATTATAATTTTGTTGAATTTTCCTTTTTTCTTCACTGAAACGTCAGTTTGATTTGAACATTTATTTATTTGGTCAAAAATTCGTTCTTTTCAAGTTGAATTTCACTAATTTTAATTAAAAATTCTAATTTTTTTATTGAAATAGAAATTATTACATTTTTCGTTGAAAATGCAGCTTTTTCGGTTGAAAATTCAACTGTTCAGTTAAAATTTTTGTTATTGTTGAAATTTTGATTGTGATACAGAAATATAAAAAAATCTTTGAAAATATTCATAAGAATCTTAGCAAAATTATATTTATATAAACTTACAAATAAATAAACTTAAAAAATAAATAGTTTTTCGAAATTTTTATTTTACGTTAAAAATGATTTTTGCCCCAAATTATAATTTGTTTGAAATTTTCCCTTTTTCCTTATTAAAAAGCATTTTTTCTTCAAAATGTATTTATTTGGTTGAAAATTAATATTTTTTTAAAGTTAAATTCGTCCGTTTTTTATTTAAAATTATCCTTTTATATTGAAATAGCAATTATTAAATTTTTCGTTGATATTTTGATAACTAATGAACATATTTTTAGAACATTTTTCCTTGATTCTGCCCTAGGGTCAAACATGGTACAAAAAACTGTCGTGAAGTTTCAAATAAAAACTGTAGTCCTTATACATTAATTTGTACAATCAAAAATGTCGATTTTTTCCCGTATCGGTATTGAGGATCTTCTTCTACTTATCCTGATACAAAATGTATAAAAAAGTAATTACAGCCTAGAACTAGCTCGAATACGTGTTAAGAAACATCGTAAAATTAAGACAATAAATTAATCGAAATTCATACAGAGAAACCAATGTGCAGCTCATCGTAATAGTTTTGCAGCAGGTAAATTTATTCAATTGTTCGGAAGTTGAGTATTAAAAAATATATATTAGTAGATGATCCTACTTTTTTGAATATTACAGATAATTTTTTTTCTTTTTTTCAATAAAATGGAACTTAATTAATACGCAGAAAGAGGAGACACAGAAGACAAAAAGTGAATAATCCTACTCTAATCTGTATTAGTTTTATATCATACCATAACAAATTGGACAGGCCCTGACAATTTGACTCTAAGTAGGGAAATGATCTGACAAAGCGTTACACGCCATGTATGGCCCTTGCCAGTTTACCTGACCATGGCCTCGCCAGAAGTAGGGAACACTGGTCAGTGCCTTACCAGGCCCACATTAGATGTCTGCAGGGGCGACTCCGCATCCCTGACATTTAATGTCTCTCTGGTATAATAATTTACATGGATATGATTCAATTGATCCTCTATTATATTAAAGAAACATTAATTGTTAGAGAAGCACTAAAGTTATTAATTCATTAATTACGTGGGAAAAACTGTTAAGCTTTAAAAAATAAATTTATTGACACATAGGCATTCTATCGATTTATATAATATCAAGAAATCTTATTTATCATGATCTGGAATTTTTATCCAAACATTGTTTACAAAAAAATCTACAAATAAAGCCGAAAGTAAAATATTTTCTAAAATCCAAATTGATTTTTTTTTCAAACCTATTAATTGTAGAGAAAAATGTTAAATACAACGTAAGTTGTGCGTTTTTAATATATTCAAGTCTGCTATAAAAGTGCACTACTAAAAATCAACACCTATCTTCACAAATAAGAAAAACTATGAGAAACTTTTTATTTTTTACGTAAGAACTAGTTCCAATCCTAAACTATTGACTACATGAAATGTATTTTTATGAAATACATAATTTTTCTTCAGAATCTGTTAATATAAAAACAATATTTTTCCAAATTAGGAAGGAACACCGTAAAAATAGGTGTCGCTTAAACAATGCACTGTACCTCAGAAATTAAAATGCACAGAAAAGGCTCTGTGGCTTTTTTCTACAAGGTATAATGTATGAATTCGCATATAATATTCGCATATAAAGTTTGGACTATAGCAATTTAATCAATGTAAAAAATGGTAAACTTTATGAAAAGTAGCTTTTTTAGCCTTCCCAATATTTATGGAAAAGTACCAAAAAGTCTTAGCTAAAATTATTTCCATCACATTTTTATTTAGTATAACATACTTTATAACTTTATATAGAAGCGAGATCGTTGAACTTGAAAGTTAGTAATTCGCAGCTATATTAATTTAGGTTAAATTTAGTGAACTCATAGACAACATTTAAGATGGCCTTATTTTTTTAGTTTTTGACATACGTGTATGGTAAATATTTGCTCTAAAATTGATCTCTGAAACGAGTAAATTCAGCCACTAAACTTCCAAATCGCTCATGAATTGCCTTTTTTATGCAGGTTTGAAAAGAAAAGTAAAATAGACGAAGAAATCTAATTTCAAAGAAAAAATTCACGTTATGTTCTTATTCGAAAAATATAATATAGTAAAATCTTTGGTATGACCCATAGACAATTATCTATATTGGAACTAATTAGTTGTATGTTGTATCTTCAAAATTTCTAGATTTAAGACCAAAAGAGTATCAACGCCCATGTTGAAAAAATGTAAATGTACATAAATAAATTAATAAGTGAAAAAATGACGAATTTTAATTGATATATTTTGAAGGTTACAAATTGTTTAAGGCGAGATTTTTATAGGATAGAATTTTTTTGTGAACCACGGCTCAATAATCTTATTTCTCGAGTCATGAAAATGCCAAAACTATGCGTAAATTATTTGTTTCAAAAATGGATTTGCCATGCCGCCTCATC
>CAKNWU010197569.1:9415-24848 GCA_932072015.1 Andricus quercustozae | reverse complement strand
TCTGTGTAAGTACGGCTCCTAATCCCGTATTACTCGCGTCGGTTTCGAGTTGGAAGGGTTGAGTAAAATCTGGGTACGTTAATATAGGTTCTAATCCCCAATCCCATTGTTACGTCGTAACAATTAAGTTAATTAATTTTTTATAATAATTTATTTTAATTCGAGTCTGAGCAACTAATGCAATAGTGAACCGTCTTTACTTTTATGTTCTTTTATTTTGCTTCGTCAGGTTTATTATTTTATACTTCCGTACCAGGTTCGCAAGAGCGTTTCCATTTTAGAGTTTGATGCCTTTATTGCTCAGACGTGCTTCTATCGCTCATCTTAAGGATTTAGTCTTCGACCTTCCCTAACTAAATTTACAGCGCCGATTGTCTTACCAGCCCAAGCAGGGCCACTAGCTTGACGAAACAGGCAGATACCTTCTAGCTTCCGAGCGATAAACATCTAAACCCGAGAGCGAACTTCTCCGTGCTAAGTGTATAATTAGAATAAATACTATTTATTATAAAAGGAATTTTATTCATTTTAAGAATAGAACCTTCATCCTTTCAAGTGCAAATTTACTCACAAACATTATGGTCCTTCGAGTCGCGGATGTTCTAACGCGCGTGTTTTTGTGTTTCATAAGTGCAAAATTCCGTGTAGATCATTGACTTTCATCGATTTCCAGTGAATTCAAATTCAAGCACTATAGTGATCTTAAAAGTGAATATCAACGTCAGTGCAGTTCTAAAGTGAAAATATCGAGTTTCATAAGTGACATAAGTGACATTATTTTACTCAACTGAGTAACAGAGATATTCACAAGTGAAAATAGAGACATCTCAGTGAAGTTTCAATCTTTACTGTCAACACTCCTTATTTTAAAGATGAGCACTGAACAATAATCGAAATTTCAAAGCAAGTCAGCACCAAGGAGAAAAGTTCAAGTTCTAAGCTCTCGTTCCTTTAACCACGTTCATTGGGGACGTCAAGATTTCAAAAGACGTCACCACTGGAAGGAAGCTATTTCTCTGGAAACATTTTAAAATCCAGAATTAATTGCAATACAATTTTATTTGGACGGCATCGGGACAACAGCAGCTCATACGACGACTGGAATCATCGTGAATCTGCTGAAGGGTCCAAACTTAATTTCAATTCGAAGAATGATCTCAATTTCGAAAATCATCACATTCCAAATAATTTATTTCAAAGTCATCTGGACAACAGCAGCCTGTAGGAGACTGGAGTCATCGCAAATCTGTTCATCATTTCCAGAAAAATTTAATTTCAAACGGCATCTGAGCAATCGCAGCATCTACTTGGGCTGGAAACATCGCGAGTCTGCTCATCTTTCCAAGTAAGTCAAGAGAGTTCCAATCTCATTTCCAAATATTGTTATTTCCTTTCCTAAATTGTGTGATAATCTCGATACAGAAGTTTTTCAATCGCCTTTTAAGGAATCAAAATTTCGCGATTAGAATCATGGCTGAAACTCCTCTAACAAAATTAAAAAAGCTTCGGGGTTCAGTAAAACGTCAGGTAACTCAGTTCGAAAATTTTCTTAAAAATCTTGAACATGACACAGGTTTAGAAGCAGTTGATTTAGACGGCAGGTTCAATAAACATTTGTCATTTTGGGACGAATTCAATGTACTCCAGGATAAAATCGATGATTTAGCCGTAACTGAAAACGAAAACGCGGAAAATGAGTCAGAAAGTACACAATTCGAAAATCGCTTTTACGCGGTCAGTGGACTTGCTAAAAAACATCTTAAAAAACTTTCAACAGGTTCCACAACGTCCACACCTTCCACGCCACAGTACAGTACGTCATTTTTACCCTCGTCGCGTTTTGAACTTCCCAAGCTTCAAACTTCTACATTTTCCGGTTCGTACGACACGTGGCTCACCTTTTACGACTCATTTAAGTCAATGTGCCATGACAATCCAGCAATTCCAGATATACACAAATTTTACTATCTAAAAGCGTGTTTAACGGGTGAAGCAAGGGAAGTAATCGGTTCTCTCACATTTACAACGAAAAACTATGCGGTAGCGTGGGAACTCATAAAAAAACGATATAACAATAAAAGATTCATTGTCGAAAATCATTTTAAATCTCTATTTGAAACTCTGCGCGTGTCAAAAGAATTCTCAACGCGCAAGCTTCTCGACAATGTGCAGAAGCAAGTCAGATCTATCAAATCACTCGTCGACAAAAAAAAATTGTGGGACACTCTTCTTGTGTATTTTATTAAAGACAAACTAAATAGTTAGACTAAAGAAAAATGGGAGGAAACAATGAAAGGTACAAATATCCCTTCGTTAGAGGACACGATTTCATTTCTTGAGCAACGTGCAATCATGGACTCGTCCCATTTTAGTCAAAAACAGAGTTCAGGTCAAAAAAGCAATTCAAATAAATCAAACTCAAGGTTTCTTTTTAATTCCAAACCATGACAATCCTGTATGAAAACCTCGATTGATTCCAAAAACCCTCCTACAAAGCAGGCATGTCCAATTTGTAGCGAAAATCATATGCCATGGGCATGTTCGTCTTTCAAATAAATGTCGCCTCACGATAGGTATATCGCAATTAAAAAGACTTATCTTTGCCACAATTGTTTAAATGGTCATCATCGTACCGTTGATTTTCGAGTGAATACTTGTAAAAAATGTCAAAAAATACATCACACTCTTCTTCATTTTGAACGGCAAAATACAGAAAATTCAAATAATTCTTTAATTTCCGAGCCTTCTACTCAGCAATTGTTAAGCTGTCAAACGCAAGTCACCTCTCAGGTGATTTTAGGTACCGCAATGCTCTCAGTGCAATTCAATTACTGCAAAATGTGCTGAATCCCTAGGGCTGTAAAAAAGGTGCGTAGATATTCAACTAAAGGTTGCACAAAATCTTCGTTCCAAAGTGAAATACAGCACTATCGCAAAAATTAAATCGAGGTACGCAGACACTGAAATCAATTTATCCTGTTTAATCTTCAAGGAAATTTCAGATCAAATGCCCTGTCTTCCCTTCGATAAAAATCAATTTCCAATCCCTCCAGGTGTCATTCTGGCTGATCCTGAATTTTACAAACAAGCTGACATCGACCTTCTAATAGGGACATAGTTCTTCTATCAACTCTTACGTTCAGGTCAGTTGCAAATTAAAGGGCAATCAGCAGTGTATCGAGAAACTCTACTCGGTTGGATTATTGCTGGTCGTATTTCAAAGCCCCGTTTTTCAAAATCGCCATCTAAGGTCGCCTGCAATTTGATTAAATTTCAAAAGCTACCTATTCTCTGGGAATTGGGAGCAGATTCCAGCTCAAATGTTAAGTCGAGCGAAGAATTAGCTTGCGAAGCACATTTTTAAAAAAACGTTCAAAAATCCATGAAGGTCGTTATTGCGTAAGCCTTCCTTTCGATGAAAAAAAAAGATTCCCTTGGAAGTTCTAGAAATACAGCCCTTCAACGCCTTTATTCCCTTGAGCGAAAGTTTGAGAAGAATCCCTCTGCCAAAGAACAATACGCAGAATGTATTCACGGTTATCTTAAAGATTCACACATGACTCAGGTTCCAGATCATGAACCAATCGATCACGGTTTCTACCTTCCACATCACGCAGTGGTAAAAACGTCTAGTCTCACCACAAAAGTTAGAGTCGTATTTGACGACTCTGCAAAAACATCTTCTGGTATCGCCTTAAATGACTCTTTAATGGTAGGTCCAACCATACAAGAAGATCTATTTTCGATAATTACCCGCTTTCGATGCTTTCGTTACGCTCTTACTGCTGACATCGAGCAAATGTATAGCCCGGTACGAGTATCGCAAAAAGATAGTCTTTTTCAAAAGATCTTGTGGCGTGATTCACCTCAAGAACCAATTAAAATTTACAGCCTAAATACAGTTACTTTCGGAACTACTTGCGCTCCCTTTCTCGAGATTCTTACCCTCCATCAGTTAGCTGAAGACGAGAGTGAATCCTTTCCAATTGCATCTGTCGTTTTGAAAAGAGACTTCTATGTAGATACCTTCTCACAGGTACACAAACTTTCGAAGAAGCTATCAACCTTCGGAATGATTTGATCAATCTTCTACAGCGAGGCGGTTTCAATCTGCGAAAATGGGGATCAAACGATCCTGAATTAACGAAAAATTTCTCCATCGAAAATTCGAAGACATTCATGTCCTTAAATCCTACTCAAAGTGTAAAGGCTTTAGGGATCCATTGGGATGCTGCAAATGATCTTATTTTTTATACAGTAAATTTTCCTAATTCAAAATAGCCACAAGATAGCCACAAAGCGTTCCATTTTATAGCGAATTTCAAAGCTTTTCGATCCATTAGGTCTACTCGGTCTAGTCGTCGTTCTAGAAAAAATTTTGATTCAACAACTTTGGAAAATTAAACTCACGTGGGACATTCCTGTACCTCAAAACATTCAAGAGTTTTGGATTCAGTATAAAGAACAATTGCAGCTTCTCAATGAGGTTATACTTAATCGCTTCATTTCAACTCCAAACACAACTGAAATCCAATTGCTTGGATTCTGCGATGCCAGTGAAAAGGCATACGGGGCCTGTCTTTACTTGAGATCTACTGATAAGCAGGGCAGGCATCGTAGTGCTCTTATTTGTTCCAAATCTCGATTCGCTCCTTTAAAAATGATCTCCCTACCTCGACTTGAATTATGCGCCGCCAATCTTCTAGTCAAATTATATACGGCCACATTTAAGGAGTTTCCATTTAAAATCGACAAAGTTAACTTCTGGTCTGACTCAACCATTGTTCTTAATTGGATTAACGTGCCTCCTTATACTTTAAAAACCTTTGTTGCGAACAGAGTTGCCGAAATTCAAGAAGCAACTCAGCCTCAAGATTGGCGTCACGCGTCTACTTTAGACAACCCTGCTGATATAATTTCGCGAGGACAGGGTCCTCAAGAATTCTTAGCAAACACTCTTTGGTCACAGGGCCCTCATTGGTTGAGTCATGATTCCAATACCTGGCCTCAATCGCACTTTCATGAAAATGAAATTCTGGAAACAAAGACTCCCTCAACTCTTTCACTACTCATGTCTGTTAAAGAAAGTCAAGAGGAGAATGAGATCCTCAGAAGATTCAGCAATTCTAAAAAGCTAACAGTTGTTTTAGCTTACTGTCTTAGATTCATTCATAATTCAAAAATCAAGGACAAAACTCTCAAAAGAATTGGAAACATCTCCACAGAAGAATATAACTTCGTCTTTCAAAAAGTAACTAAAATGACACAAGCAGAAGCCTTTCCAAGGGAACTGCATTCCTTATCTCCAAATTTACCAGTCAATTCCAAAAGCAGCCTTCTAAATTTAAACCCTTTTGCTCAAATCCGGTCTTCTCAAAGTCGGTGGTAGATTAACTCATGCCGATCTACCAGAATCTTAAAAGCACCCCATAATTCTTCCAAAAAATCACCCCATCACAAAACTTTTAATCCGCGAAGAACACGAAAAGCTCATGCATGCCGCCATCAACGCGACATTGTATAGCGTGCGCGAAAACTTTTTGGCCAATCGACGGTCGCAATACGACAAGGCATATCATCCGTCAATGCGTGAAATGCTTTCGAACGAAGCCTCGTGAAACGGAGTATATTATGGTGAATTTACCGCAAAGTAGAGTTGTATTATCTCGGCCATTTGTTAATGTAGGTGTGGATTATTGTGGTCCCTTTTTTATCAAGGAAAGACGTCACAGGAACGTTACGAAAGTAAAAACTTATGTTGCAGTTTTTGTCTGTCAAACCACTAAGGCAGTCAATTTAGACTTGGCGAGTGACTTAACGACCGGAGCTTTTCTGGCTTGTTTGAAGCAATTATTTGCTCGACGAGGAACATCGCGGTCTATATCCTCAGATAACGCTACTAATTGTACGCGCTAATAAAGAATTGCGCGAACTCTGTAAAACGATTCAACCGCTTGAAAATTACAAGGGAATACAATCATTTTGCGTAAAGAATGGGATTTCCTGGCATTTTATTCCACCCAGAGCTCCCCACTTTGGAGGCCTATGGGAAGCTGCGGTAAAATCATTTAAAAAGCATATCACAAGAGTTTCAGGTACCTCGCTTTTAACTTATGAGCAATTGCATACTTATGTTGTCGAGATTGAAGCAATCCTCAACTCACGCCCTTTGAAACCTCTGTCTTCCCATCTAGACGATCTTGTTCCTTTAACCCCAGGTCATTTTTTGATTGGAACCCCTCTGACGACCCTTCCGCAGGCAGACTTGCGTAATGTTTCAGTCAATAGACTATCCTGTTGGGAATTAGTCCAAAAAAAGCGTCACCGATTCTGGGACAGGTGGCACAAGGAATATTTAAATGAACAGATAGCACCCAGTAAATGGAAGACATCATCAAAACAGGACAATGTCAAAATCGGCACTCTCGTCGTTATCAAAGAAGATAACATACCGCCCATGACTTGGAAACTTGGCGGAATCATGGAACTCAACCCAGGCTCAGACGGAATAATATGAACCGTGACGGTTAGAAGTCCATCAGGCTTGTATAAGCGAGCATATTCTAACATGTAATTTTTTAGTTCTAAGTACATATTTTGAGTTCTCACATTAGAATTCTTAAACTTGTTTTGTGTATCATCTCTCGCTAATATAGTGTGTAATCGTTAAGTGTTTTTAGTTGAAGTCACTTTGCTGGATTATACGTGAATTTAAATCAATAGTAGGATTCAGTAAGGTAAGCATTAGTAAAAGCAAAACAAAATTAATTGAATAATTTTGAATACACGGCATTCAAAGCGGGCCGACATGTTACGTCGTAACAATTAGGTTAATTAATTTTTTATAATAATTTATTTTAATTCGAGTCTCAGCAACTAATGCAATAGTGAACCGTGTTTACTTTTATGTTCTTTTATTTCGCTTCGTCAGGTTTATTATTTTATACTTCCGTAAAGCGCATAGACAACCTTCGAATATATTTAAATGCCCTTTAGGCAGATGTTTCAAATTGTCAACATCTTTCAAACCATTTCTAGAATTTCACTTTAATAACTTTAATCCTCGACCAGGTTCGCAAGAGCGTTTCCATTTTAGAGTTTGATGCCTTTATTGATCAGACGTGCTTCTATCGCTCATCTTAAGGATTTAGTCTTCGACGTTCCCTAACTCAATTTACAGCGCCGATTGTCTTACCAGCCCAAGCAGGGCCACTAGCTTAGCACATTGTTTTTGGGTTTTGCCGAATTTACTTCATTTTATTCATTTTAAGAATAGAACCTTCATCGTTTCAAATGCAAATTTACTCAAAAACACCCATTGTTTATCTTTTTTAAGTAATCTGTTTATTGGTTCTATTATTTCAGCAAAGTGTGGGATAAATTTTCTATACCAACTTGCCATCCCTATTATGCGCTGTAATTGTTTAATGTTTTTCGGTTTAGGGAATTGTAGGATTGGTTGGATTTTTTCATCGTCTATTTCGAGTCCTTTGTCGTTAACTTTAAATCCTTAATATTTGATTTCCGAGCAGCCGAACTCGCATTTGTCCGGGCTGATCGTTAAATTTGCATAATTTATTTTATCTAATACAATATTCAAATATTTTCAATGGTCATCAAAATTTTGAGTCACAATCACTATGTCATCTAAATAACAAAAAACGTTTGGCTTTAGGTCTGGAGTAATGATTTTTTGTCCATAAGTCTCTGGAAAGTGTCTGGAGCATTCGTTAAACCAAATGGCATCCTTTTAAATTGATACATGCCTTTTCCAGGGACTGTGAATGCTGTTATTGGTTTTGAGTTTTCTTCCAAAGGTAAATAAGCTAACTTTAAATCAATTTTTGAGATGAATTTTACTGATCTTAGAGTGTCCAGTATTTCGGTCATGAGAGGGATTGGGTAGAGGTCTTTTTTAGTAACATTATTAACCTTTCTGAAATCCAAACAGAATCTATAGTCTTTTCCTTGCTTTTTTATGATAACTATATGGTTAGACCAATCAGAACAGGAGGGTTATATTATGTCCTGTTCTAATAATTTATCAACTGTTTGATAAGTTACTTCTTTTATTTTTGGGCTTACTACTATTTTTATTTTATTTTCGAGAAGCTTTTCTAATTGAGATTGTTGTACTAAACTATCCGTAATATTATTTAATCTTATTGCTTTATTTTTTAAATTAACCCATTGATTTCTGTTATCAATTTCTGATATCTCAATGGCTTTTTGAGATTCCTTTCCTATTTTGTTTGGATCAGTAACTTTTATATTATTCCAAAGGTTACTGTCGCTATCCTTATATTTTTCCACGTATTTTTTATTAGAAAAATTTTTTTTTAACTTATTTACTTTATTTTTCTTCCTACTTCTAGGTTTACCTAGATTAGATGAGTCTTCTATGCTTGAGTCGTCGCTAGTGTCTTGAGTGGGGATGCTCTCTAAGGGTTGGAATTTGTTGCTCGTGGGGATGATTATTAAGCTTGGAATATTTTTCGTAGGATTTTTTACAGGAATTTGGGCGTTTTTTATTTTTTGGGATTGGGTAGGATTGGTAGGTACTGGGGGGATTTCGCTATCTTTTAACTTTGGGCTACTTTTGTTCAGTTCTCTAGTACTTTTAAAGTTAATACTACCTCCGAATTTCGGTTTCCTATCTGAATTCCTATTTTCTTCTTTTTTAGATAATGGTTCATCCCTAATATTTACATTTTTTCTTTCCTTAATTTCATTAACTACAATGTTAGTTTTAGTTTCGTTTTTGTCATAGATTATTGGGAGGGGTAAAGCATTTGGGTATGCTTCCATAGGATAGCATGTAGGGAGACTCCCTGGTAACCACCAAGTTTCCGAGTCATAGTCTAGGGTCATCCGTCAGGATTTTATCATATCTGTTCCTAGAATACCTACGGATTTTAATTTTGGGACTAACCTAACCATTAAGTGTTTCGTTTTATGTCCGATTATAATGTGTATGAATGTGTGGCACCTGTATCTACCAAAATTCGAAATAAACTACGTTTGAATTTTGTCATTAGATGAAAACGTGTTTCCGTTATTTCATCTTTATCCGAATTTAAAACTTCTGGCGTTCCGATTAATACCGTGGTTCTAATACCCGCCCCTCCAGTTTCCCTGGTTATATGCGTAATATGGGCATTCTCTTTTAAGATGACCTGTTAAACCACAATTATAACAATTTGAATTATTTGTGTTTTCGTTCACGTTTGTTTCATTGTCCTGTTTTTTGTCTGAGTTAGAATTTGTTTTTTCTTGTGTGTCTTTGTCATTTTTAATTGATTTTTGATTTTTATTACCGTAGTTTAATTTTTGAAAATTTTGTTTACTATTATTATCTTCGGGGTTATTTTCGGATTGTTCTGTGGGGAATTCAATCATTGGGTTGCTTTGACCTTGATTGAAACCCAAAAACATTTGATTAAACATTGGTAACGTTTTGTGGTAGGGGTTATATGGATATCTGTATCTATTGTTTTGGAATCTGGGTTGGTAATTTGGTTGGAATGTAGGTTGAAAATTTGATCGGAAACCAGGTGGGAATGTAGATCTGAAGTTAGGTCTGAAATTTTGCTGGTATTGGTTAGGAAAAGGTTGAAATGGACATCCAAATGGAAATCTGTTTTAGTATTGTTTTCTACCCTGGTAATTTTGGTTTTGATATCCGCTTTTGTTATTATTTTGACCATTATTATTATCCTTTTTGTCATCTTTATTATTTTACAGATTACACAGGACCACAAAATCTGAACCCTTGCAACACGGACAAGACTAGGTGGGTCTTATATTTTCGGGGTCGCTGAATTCGAATCCGTTGTCCGTTTGGTCCCATCAGGTCAGGTTTAAGGTCAGTTCAAGGTCAAACAAACAAAATTCATCGCCAACCAATTAAGCCAAGGTACCTGTAGGTTTTCGGGGTCGCTGAATTCAAATCCGTTGTCCTTTTGGTCCCATCAGGCCAAGGTCAAAGTCAATTCAAGGTCAAACCTAAAAAATTCATGGCTAACCAAATAAGTCAGGTTACCTATAGGTTTTTGGGGTAGCTGAATTCGAATCCGTTGTCAAGGTCAGTTCAAGGTCAAGCTTACAAAATTCATCCCTAACAAATTAAGTCACGGCATACATAGGTTTTCGGGGTCGCTGAATTCAAATCCGTTGTTCGTTTTTTCCCAGCAGGTCATGGTCAAGGTCAATTGAAGGTCAAACCTACAAAACGAATCGCGAACCAAATAAATCAGGGTACCCTTAAGTTTTCGGGGTCGCTGAATTCGAATCCGTTATCCGTTTGGTCCCATAGGGACAAGGTCAATTCAAGGTCAACCCTACAAAATTCATCGCTAACCAAATAAGTCAGGATACCCACAGGTTTTCAGGGTCTCTGAATTTGATTCCGTTGTCCGTTTTGTCCCATCGGGTCAAGGTCAACTTGAAAAATTCATCGCTAACCAATTAAGTCAGGGTACCTATAGGTTTTCGGGGTCGCTGAATTCAAATCCGTTATCTGTTTGGTCCATCAGAGCAGAATCAAGGTAAATTCAAGGTCAAACCAAACAGACAATGGATTGGAATTCAGCGACCCCGATAACATATAGTTACCCTGACTTAATTTGTTAACGATGAATTTTGTAAATTTGATCTTGAACTGACCTTGACCCTGACCTGATGGAACCAAACGGATAACGGATTCGAATTCAGCGACCCCGGAAACCTATACGTACCCTGATTTATTAGGTTATCGATTAATTTTGTGGGTTTGACCTTGAACTAACCTTGGCCCTGACCTGATATGCCCAAATGGACAACGGATTTGAATTCAGCGACCCCGTAAACCTATAGGTGCCGTGACTATTTATATACATATTGTATTCTATTCTGAGGTTCTCATATGCTCTACGTAATTCCCATTCCAATTTTTTTGTAGGGTAGAGTCGATATACGCGTTTTTAAAATCTTCGAAAAAATCAGATGAGCATCTCCAGGAATTTTTATTTATTTCGCACCAATCTTTTGCGTCTTGAATTAATAGTGCATCTAAATTTTCTAAAATGTCACGGTCGTTTATTTTGTAACCCCTTTTGAATCTTTTTAATTCTTCCAAGAAATGCACGGGACTATCTTTTTTATTATTGCGAAATTTGATTGGCCAATTGCTCATAATTTGAAACGGAGTTTTTATCATGCCGAAAGGAAAATAAGTTGCTTGGATCATTTGGTTATTTGTCTGATTATCGAATTCGTAATCTGAGTCTGAGTTGTTAACATGTATTCGTGAACGTCTGTTTGACCTGTTATTTGTTGTCGAGAGTCTACGTGCTCTGTTTTGATTTGTTTTGTTTCTGTCCTCTAAAGGTCTACTGTCATCTCAGTCTTGTAATTTTAAATTATTGATTCTGTTTATACTACGGCTTTGAATATTGTTGTGGGACAGTTGACGGGGTGCTGGTAAATTTACCTTTAAATTAAATTGTACTGAATGTCTGTCACGAGGTGCACTTTGATTTTTCCTGTAACTAGGTTCTAGTACTTCTCTTTTGTTTTCAAAAGATCTATGAGCTGACGGGTTTAATCTAAGTTTTAAATTATTTGCCCTTTCTTCCCTTTCTCTAAAAAATCTTTCCCTTTGATGTTTCATAAATTCGTTGAACTCTACGCTTTCTAAAATTTCATCTGTTTCTAATCTTAACTGTGTATTGTTTTCCAAAAAGGAATCGCAATTAAAAGTTTCGTTTTTGGTTTGGGGACAATTTCCTGACCTATTTCTATTTCCTAAGTGAACGGTTTCATTTATTCCCTTACTTATGTAATTCCTTTCTACAGACGCGCCTAGTGTGCATAAGTTTTCATGATCCCAGTAATATGTATTATTAATAGGTCTGTCTAACCCTATTGTTTTTATTGGGGTTTCTATATATGTGACGTTGTGTAAATTTATGTTTTGGGTTGCAAGTGCAGCGGCACCTTCCAAATGTAGGTTCTCATGTTCGTTTTCCATGACTGTAGGTTTCGGCATTGTAATTTTAATTTTCCCTGATCTCAAATTCATTTATTTTAAAATTAAGTTAGTATTTGTACGGAAAGGACACCCTATATATTCGTTCGATGTGGACTTCTAATTTTTAATTCCAATTTCGTTCACGAAATTTCAATTAATTCTTTAATTGGTCATTTAATAGTTAGAGATTTCGAAAATATTTCTGTTTTCGTCGTAGGACCCTTTGTTTAGGAGATATGTCGCGTGAACTTGCGTTTGACTTGCGAGGGTGCGCGCTGCGCGTGGGGACACGTTACCGCGCTTGAAAGTTTTGCCAAGTCGGGCGATTTTAATATTCAGCGAAAAATAAAATTTTTTGCTGTTCCATTTTTCAGATTTCCTATATCCTTTGGTAATTACCGTAATATTTAATATTTATTATTTTTCAAATTTCTCGTTTTATCTTTTAATCCGCTCTAGTTTCATTCTTTTTGAACTAGAATCTATTTTGATTTTTTTTTACCGTCAAGAAAAATTGCTATTTTAATTTCTGTGTATGGTTTCCCTTGCGTAATTCGTTTGAACCCCTTAATTCGGATACGCGAATATTTGCTTCCATATTCACATATGCTAGTACATGGCACAATTTTAAATTCATATTACCTCAAATATCATGTGATAGGCACTTAAAAATAATTTCATAAATATATCAGGTCATTGGCACATATAAATTATTTGCATGAACATATATAGAATCATAGGCACTAATCAATCATTGCATGTATATAGATCCATAATTTTCAAGGATAATAATCACAGGTACATATAAATCATTGGAAATCTAGAAATCAATCCTAAAATGGCAAGGCGTGTGGAATCAATAGCATGCAAAAATAATACAAAAAGTTTCGTATTAAGAGTCAAGAGTAGGCTCGTGAAATTTTGGAGTTTTTGATCTGAATTTTAAATTGTGTCCCTTTCCTCGGTAGGTTTTTGGAATTTTTCATAGGAAAAGTGTGGGATTTTGGGTTGGGCGCCAGGTGTTACGGGCTGAGACCGAGGAGGGAAATTGGGAATTTGGAAATTTGGAATTGGACAGGTAGGCGATGATGACCCAAAGAAGATGGGAACGAGAGCATATTGCCTCTCGGCCCGACACTAATGACCGGGCACAAGAAAGCAAAGACAGTATTCCCGAGGGCGAGCTAAACCAGACTGAGTAGCTGCTATGCCGCTGCTCGGGACTTCGGGTCCCCTCGGGGGATTCCGTTCCGTCTCGTGTGCGGCTCGGCAACCCTTTCGTGCAGGGCCGTGCCAACTGCCGCGTTATGGTAACAATTCTGTTACAAGTACTAATGTCAGCCATCCAGATTAAGAAACGGAGTCAAATACTATAGATGAATCACTCGATGAATGTGAAGAGCTTGATCTTCCTAGAAATTATTTAGACAACCTAGAACTTTCAGATAAAGACTAGTAAGCAAATGTATCTACTCTGGCCATTCGCTATGTGATAGGCAAAGGAACTCATAACCCCATTTTGTGAGAGAAAAGGTACTCACAATAATGCAGCACTCCATTTTGTGAGAGGCAAGTGACTCACAATAATCCAGCACCCCATTTTGTGAGAGACATGGGGATTCACAATAATACAGCACTACATTTTGTAAGAGTTTGAATTTTGATTTTTGTGACTACACATCCATAATCAGCGACCCCAAAAACTCCTGAGTGACTATTTTTAGTCGATTCCACATATTTTGCAAAATCGTTCTGTGACATTTTTACTGGTTTTTTGAAAAATGTCAGATTTAATTGACTCAATTATTTAAATTATTGTATCGGCATTAGGGTCTTATGAATATATTTAATTAAAAAATTAAAACGTGCATGTCATGAAAGTTAAAATTTGCAAACGTTTCGACCACGGATAGGGGTCCTCCTTAGGTATTTAAATGAAACATGAACTTACAATTAAATCTTAGATAAAAATGCATGCAACTTAGCACCTGTATGACGTGCAGCTCCTCTCTCTCTCTCCGTCGCTCTCTCTCTCTCTCTCTCTCTCCCTCTCTCTATACGCTTCCTCTCTGCGTGTTATTCCCGTATCGTTGCAGAAGGTGAGATGGTTGCGGGGAAGTAAATAACTTCTTAAAGCCACAAACACAGATTCACAGACACAATATTCGCGAACACATTGAAAAAAAGGACACACGCAATAAAGTTCGAAAGGAAGTTATTGAAAGAAATCAGACAACCAAGTCAAAATTATTATTTAACAGATTTCTGTTAATATAAGAGTATAGTTTTCGACGCAAGAAAACATAGAGACATCCGCTCTATTTCAAATCACGAAGAAAACTAAAAAAGCATTCTCAGAGGCCCTCCAGTTTAACGACTTACGAAATCCGATAGAAAGATGCTTTAATTTTTAAAGGTCTGTGGCACTAAAACTGACTGAAAATGGGAAGGCCGATCGCCGGTCCACTTGAGAGAGCGACGACCGTAGTGACCACTTTTACTTAGAATTTTTTTCTCTTTACAACAGGGTAGTATATTTTTAAAATATTTTCAATGTCGTGTCTTAAATTGACGGCATTCACATTAACAGCAATGTGACACATTTCCATCACTAGACCTTTACGATAGTGACATTCATTCGCAAGAATTTTCGCGTTTTCAAAATAAAAAAAGTGATCCTTCTCAATGCTATGCTTAGTAAGCATTTTCTGTTTATTCGGTACCTTATTTATATCTTTCTTGTGTTATTTAACCCGTACTCCTGAAGGAAGTTTGGTTTAACCGATATAAACCGCTTTACAGTTTTGGCCTTTGCACGAAATGCCATAAACAATATTACTGTTTTCCAATTTATTTAATTCATCTTTAGTGGGTCTCAAGACCGACGTGAGGTCTCTTTTGTTTTTCAATGCCGTAGTTATGTCGTGATACCCGAGAATTCTCGCAATTCGCTCAGGAAGACCTTCCACGTACGGAATGCTGATAAGAGACCTAATTTCTGCATTTTGAACTATCTCATCAACTCTACGATTTTCATTTTCGGCCAAAGTATTTAATCTGACATTAATATTCTCTCTAATGAACTTATCTGGGTAAAAGTTATCACGAAGTGTTTCTTCCACCAGTCGCAAATTGTCTATATGAAATTGCTTATTGGAACGGAGAATGGCTCTGTCAACCATATTGAAAATTACACTTTTTTGTACTTTTATGGGTGGTTTGAATCGAAATTTAGGCATCTACCAGACCTTGTTTCCAACGTTAAGTTTATTTTAAAATTATTAGAATTAAAAACTTGTAGAACGTTTTATACTTCGTTTTCCGGAAGAGCTACTAATATGTCGTCGACAGAACGGACGTACAGCGGCACCTGGACACCTAATTTCGGTAAAATAACTGTTTCCAGATCGTCCATAACTAGAT
>CAKNWU010197563.1:0-11855 GCA_932072015.1 Andricus quercustozae | reverse complement strand
CTTAGAAAATTTTCTTACTTTCTTTTTGTTGATTCCCCTGAATTGTATGAATTTACTAGACTCTGGATCAAATTATAACCATGTGATTGTAGGATATTTTGATAATTACTACTCTCTTTTAATTAAAATTTTTTTATAATTTGTTTGATCTATATACTTAATTGCAATATCTGAGAACCCCTTTCTTGGAATATGATTGTTCATTTTGAGTATTATCTTAGTTTTTATTTTCTAAAAAATCCTTTTTCAAATTCGCAATTTTTCCAAATATTTCATATACTCTACATTAAAAATGCTTCACGTAATATTTTTAATATTTTACTTTTTCTTACCTATCTGAATATTATGTTAATTAAATAAAACAACTTTTTATCATACTTTCGAAATATTCAAAACTTTCCTTTTTCAATGTTAAGCTTGACTTACTTAGAGATAATCTAAAGTATTTGAGATATTTGGGGTGGGGGCGGAATTATAGAATATTTAAAAAAAATTTTAATAATTTTTCTCTCATCAAATACTTATTAAAATAAATACATTGTTAGGATGATATTATAAGTGTTTTTTAGATTTTTTAATATTTGTTATTTCTAGCAATTTTTACTATTATTGTTTATTATTAAAATGTGATTATGATATCTCTTTTTAATGTAAATTATTCTTTTAAAATTTTCAATTATACAAAATAGAATATTTTGGTGAAATTCTTTTAAACTGCACTTTTCTCGAAGGTCTTTGAAATTTTCGTTAACATGTGTTCTTTTACAAGTGTTCTATTATGGCACGTATTGAGTCGCTCGTAAAAATTGAGTGTCTGGTCCATAATGTGGGTAAAACTATGTCAACAAAAGTATCCTCGTTTTAATTCTTTCCCTAGTTGTATCTCCCTCTTTCTTTTTCTCCCCATCTCTTTCTCTCTCTCTTACTAATGTCCTTTTCTGGAAATCTGCCAAATTCTGAGAGTTTTCCTGTCTAAACTCAACTTTGTTGTTGATTTTAATAATAAATATAATAAATTTAGATAACGATGTTGTATAATTCTTACATTGTGATTTAAACAATTGTTAGATTTTTAAATAGTGGGTTCCTAAGTGTGCAAAGGAGAAAAACGTAAAACGTATATTGTGGATTTTTCAAAAGAAGATAAATACAGGGAATTCACCTTTTTTAATAAATTGAAAAGGATTACATATATTTTTTAAATTTGTCCAGTTGATTGTTTTTGTGAGGAAAATGGATTTGATTGAAACAGACATAAATTAGGGTAACGGGATTGATCTGACTTAGGAAAAATGATCATGAAAGTAATTTTCACAGAAGTCCCGCCTTTTAAGAACGATTCACTTCTTGTTTTCGCTAATTATCATATTTATTTTAAGCTTTAAAATTACCCACTTTCAAATTATTAATTCTTGACTCTGTGGGAAACAACTGTAGTAATTTTCAACTAAAAGCACGAATATTTATCATCCAAAATGAGCTTTTGATAATCATAATTTCAAGCCTTTTCAAGCAAAACCCGTCATTTTTTAAACTAAGAATATAACACTTCTAAATATTGTTTTGATAACAAAATTTTTTAGGGTCATTCTTATATCCTAAATATTGAATTTCTACAATTGAATTATTTTATTATGAATAATTTATATTTATAATTTAAATATTCAATATTATTTTTAATAATATTGTCTTTGAATAATGATAGGAAACTGCAGTTTTTTCTGTAATTTTTCAATTTTTAACTTGTATTAGATGATAATTAATTCAATTAAACAAACCTTATTGTTTAAACAATTTATTATTGTTGTTAACTATCTTCTCCCATAGTAATGCTAGATAGTTGCTGCGGTATCTGAAATTTGGAATTTTTCGTTTACTTTGCACTTAGAAAGAGGTAATAATTTATGCAATTCAACAAAAATAATTGTTTAAACAAACTATTATTGTTTATAACTATCTTCGCCTATATTAATGCTGGATAGTTACGTTTTTTTGTTGTAATTTTTAACTATTTGTCTAGTTTTCACTAAGTGAGTTAATAATTAATGCAATTTAACGAACATAATTATTTGAACAATTGATCATTGCGTATATATCTATCTTCTCTTAGCGTAATACTGAACAGCTGCGTTTATTCTGAAATTTTCAGTTCTGCTGTGACGTGTTAGTTACGAACAAATAATAAATGACCATAAACAAGAATAATTTTTTAAACAGTAGTGTCTTATTTTAAAAGCACATTATTTTTACTCTTTTCCTAATTGTTCAAAAATATTAATTTAAACAAAAAGGCTATCTGAAATTAGAGATTGAAACAAAGAATGGAATAATTAGGAGTGGGTGGGAGGAGTCGGTCTGTAAATGACTTGTAAATTTTTTTTCTTGATTACAAAACAAATATATTGCAAAGCGTAAAAGAAAAAATTGGAATTGCGCATATTTTACTATCAGCCCCCCCCCCCCACAATCTACCATGAGGATCTACTCCATCGAGGATAATATACATATATATAGATTAAAAAAGTCGATATCAAATCATTAATCGATTATAACATTTCACGGGACAAGATAGACTTACTGCAGTTAGGAAATTGCTTCCGGCACTCTGTTACCAAATGTACTAAATGTCGTCACTGATAAGAAAGGAATTAAAGTCAGATATAAATTTTACAAATATATGTTTTATTCCAAAAAAACATATTCATAAAAAAGAAAGAGTTTGTTTAAAAATTGATTCTCCCTAATGTTAATTTATTATATGTTCATAACTAAGAAGCCAAAGCAAAATAAAAAATTTCAGAAAAAAACGCAACTTTCTAGCAATTATCTAAGAGAAGGTGGTTATAAGCAATAATAAATTGTTTAAATAATAATTTTTGTAAACTTGCATTAATTATAACCTCACTAAGTGGAAAGTAGACAAAAAGTTAAAAATTTAAGAAAAAACCGCAACTATCAAGGATAAATACAAGAGAAGATAGTTATAAAAAATAGTAATTTGTTTAAACAATTATATTTGCTAATTGCATTAATATTATTACCTCACTTTAAGTATAAAGTAGACAAAAGATTTAAAATTTTAGAAAGAAATACTTAATTGTTTGAACTTCCGAAAAGTTCACCCAAGAATATTTACTTGATACTTGGCCTAGGCGTTCCGTTTCAAAATCTCGAAAAATATTGATTTTGGAAAAAAATTGTTTAAAAAAGTTGCAGATCACGTCGAAACACATATTTTACATATTTGTACTTTTTTTCTAAAATTAATATTTTTCGAGAAAAATGACAAAAATTAATTTTTAGATTTTTTGTTGGAAAAGGGGGCTTGGGAAAAGGGGTCGGCATGAGTGGGTGTCGCTCACATCCACTCACGCCAACCCCCTTTTCCAACGGCCAAAAAAACCACGTGTCCTAATCTTGGGCATTTTGAATTGTCCCAACCCCCTCCCCCACTCATTCCGACCCCCTTTCCCAATGCCCCATTTTCCAACAAAAAATCTGAAAATTAATTTTTGTCATTTTTCTCGAATAATTTTAATTTTAGAAAAAAAGTATAAATATAAAAAATATGTGTTTCGACGAGCTCTATAACTTTTGCGAACAACATTTTTTTCCAAATTTCATATTGATCTGCGCCAAAAATCCTTTTAGTTCATTCAACTAGGGTCTAAAACGAACCCCTAGGCCAAGTATCAAGTCAATATTCTTGGTTGACCTTTTCGGAAGTATACCCAAGTATTATTTCATGCATTAGAAACAATTTTTATCAAAAACCCCGCACAAAAATCATAATTAGCGCCAAAAACTTGCAGAATCCAATTTTTCACTTGTGGGTTTTTTTTCAGGACCCTATCAAACAGAATTATGGGGGTGATATTTAAAAAGTAATTTTTGATTCGTATTCTATGGCTAATTATGAAGAGAAATGTTAAGTTTCAACTCGATTCACCTAATATTGACGATTCCGAATAAAATGTACAAAAGCGTCTTTTTTTTAAAAATGGGAAATACGTGTTAAACTTTATAGGGTTTGCGGAACCTCTAAATATCATTAAAAAAACATTTAGTTTTTATGGATTCGAACCAATTCCCGGACGATAATATAATATAAAAGACGGTAAATATTTAATTTTCCCCTTTCTTGATCTTGTTTATGATTTTAGAAGTATTATTTTATAAAAAAAAGTAACACTGTCAAATAAGCTAATTAATTTGCATTACATTAAATTAAGTTATTCATTTCAGTAAATTCAATAATGATGTAGTAAAATTTTCAATAAATGATGCCTAGAAAAATTGCATAATTTATTTTTTAATTATTGAAAAGTGCAAGGTTTCAGACATAAGTTCGCATATTTTCGTTAAAATTAATTATTTTTGAGAAAAATGTGGCAAAGTTTGAGACAACTGTTCGGAAATATTTCAAAATTCGAACCAAAAATGCAAACGAAAAATGACTTTTTTCTGTATAAATATACAGTGGAATCAAACTACTATTAAAAAGTTACTTAGGGGAAACTATGCTAAAGTAAGTCACAACATTTTTTTTAATGTTTGATATATTTGATATTAAAGAACGGAGAATAGTTATTTACGCTTTTGGGAGATTTAACTATTCCAGTTCAAAAAATGTCGATAAAATCTATTATTTGTGACGTTCCTCAAGGAAAAGGCCAACGTTGTCGATCATAGCTTAGGAGATATTCTCGTTTTTGAGAACAAAGGTCAAAAGTATAGATTGCCTGACACTTGGTTAAAAGACCTTTTTTTATTATAAGGTAAATAGTGATAATAAATAGTAAATAGTGTAATTTTTCATGAAGTTTGGTAAATATTGGTTAGTAAAACAATTGTGTTAGTAAAAATAAACCAGATTGTTCTTCTACACTATTTCGTTAAATCTCTTTTATTTCCTGATAGAATAAAGTCTATTAACGAAAAAAGAATTTGTCAAATGAAATACACACAATATAATATAAAACATGGTGGCTGATACAATTCAAAATCATCGTCAGCGCCACTTCCAGACACTAAAAAGGCTACATCTAATATATCCGCGAAAGCAATGCCAGAAAGCTATTTGTACTTATACTTATCCACATATATCCATTATTGAGACAATCGAAAGCGATAAATCGAAAATGTACATTTCACTATTTGCCCTCCAATACAAAAATATCATATTCCTGCGAGGTCTAAAGATTGGAGAATTTACATAATGTGATTTTTACTGTTTGACAGATACAGAAGCCCTCCCGATCTCGAGTTAATTGTACGTGACACTCTGAGCGGAAAGTAACTTAACAATTCAGGACAATCGATTATTCCACATAATATTTAAAAAAGGAATGCTAAAAATATCAAATATCTCTCCTAAAAGGTTAAGACATCGAATCTTTTGCAAATATTTTCACAATCTGTGGCCTTAGGGGTATAGGCCTTATCTTCTTTGAAAGAGAGCACCTTTAAGAAGCACTTTTGAATTTCTTCAATTGCAGAAATCACATTTTTAGTTCGAAGTCTCCAAATTACGGACGCATATACCATTTGTGATTTTACAATCACATTAAATAGCATCTTTAGGGTTTTATTATTGTTTAGATGCTCACAAGATCTTAGTATGAAGCCTAATGCTCTATTTGCATAGATAACAATGTATTCCAAGTGGCTACTGAAATTTAGTTGTGGATCCATTCTAACACCTACATAATTCATGAAGTCAATTCAAGTATAAACGTGTTATTTTGGTCATGCGGTTCATTAAAATTAATAGTGGATTCAGTTGTCAAGAATCAAGCTTTATTGGTCAGTTTCATTAAAAAAACCAACGTACGTTTCGACCTTGTTTCAGGCCTTCTTCAAGGTAATACATAACCTAAGTTAACATAATTTACATAGATGTATTACACTTATAATAAACACAAAAATTGTAAAGAATTTTTGAAAAATAATTTACCTGTAGTGATATTGATTAAATCATCCAAGCCATTTTAATTTTTTGTTATTTTTCAATAGCAAAAACTTATTTTTTTGTTTTGGAGTGCACCAAAATTAGATGTTTTTTGTATTATTAAAGATTAAATAACATGGTTCAAAAAGTGTCCTTTGAAACATTTTTAAATTGAAACCTCAACATTCCGAGGCTCTAATACATTAATTTTACTACATTATTAATAAATAAAACGAACACAAGGTGTTTTGATATGAAAGGACAAAACATGGACTCACGAAATACATTATGGATAAAGTCATATTTTCATGAGTAATTAAAAGAGGCGGATATTTAGATAGAGACCCAAATGAAAAGTGCGCCAAAGTAAATTGAATTTAAAAATTGAAATAGCATTTTAATTTTTTATTTTTTAAGTTTATATATAAATCTGTTATAAAATGGTTTGATCAATTTTATTTATATTTAACATTTCGGTTTTTAAATTAATTGAATTTTTAAGGAATTTATTTATAAAAATGGACTCTAGAATTCTTCGTTTGTGAGTATTGTTTTCACGAGCTAGAATTTTGATATTTTTAATTTCCAAATCAAAATAATGATTAAAATGCCATGCATGTTGTGACAAACCAGTATTTTGATTACCTAATTCACAATCCCGTTTATGTTCATAAATGCGCGTTTTTAGTCTCTTGCTAGTCTCACCAATATAAATTTTATTGCAACATTTACAATTTATCACATAAACTATACAATATGGGTTTTCTTTGTTGTCTTTATCTTTATTTTAAAAAAAGGGAAATATATTAAGTGTGTGGTTGTTAGTGAAATAAACATTAATATTGTCTTTTTTTATAGAACTCCTAAGAAGTTTTGGATTTTTAGACGAATTATTATAAATTTCATGGATTCTTTCTTTGATGATTTTATTTATTAATTGAAGTGGGTAATTATTTTGCATAAGAGTAATTTTTAGTTGATCTAAATTTTCTTTACGGAATTTAATGTTGCTCAATTTAACACATCTATCAATGAGACCTTTAATTAGACCAACTTTTAGAGAAAATAAATTATGGGAATTATAATTCAAATAACGTCCTGACCAAGATATTTTTTTATGCCAATTTGTAGTTAAATTACCTTCTGGAGTTGTTATAATTAATAAATCTAGAAAAGCAATCGAATTATTTATTTCTTTTTCAATAGTGAATTTAATTGAGTTTTCCATATTGTTGAAAGTGTTCAGGAGTTCATCTATTTTTTCAGTAGGAACAATTGCTAGGATATCATCAACATACCGTTTGTGTATAATGTGAGTGAAAGTTAAATCAGTAAGAGCCCTTTTTTCTATATCTTACATTACTAAATTCGAAACAATAGGGGATAATGGAGAGCCCATAGGGCAACCTGAAATTTGTTTAAAAAATTTATTATTAAAAGAGAAAACTGTTGTTTAATACTGTTTTAGTGGCAATTAAAAATTCATTTTTGGAGATTCTTGTTAAATTATTGTTTAAATTTAATTTTCTTTTAAGACAATCTAATGCAAGGTCTAATGGAATATTATCATGCATAGATACCACATCAAGTGAAACTATAGAATGTGAATCAGGAACTTTAATATTTTTAAGATCTTTTTGTAAATCCCAACTATTCTTTACAAACGCCTTAGTTTTACCTGAAATTGGTTTTAAACAATTAGATATGTATTTTGCTAAATTGTAAGTTGGAGAACAAGACTAGTTTTTATATTTTTGTATAAAATATAATTTTTAAATAGATTTTCAATAGTTGTTATACAATCATTTCGATTTGCAGCTACGGTTATATTACCTTTATCAACTTTTAATTAATTTATTTATTTATTTAAAAAATTATGATTTGAAATTATTTGAGTTGTAGTTTTTCTAATATTTAATACTAATTCTTTATTTTCGACATTCTTGATGAAATTTTCAATATTTGCTATGATGTTATTTGTCGGTATTTTGGTCATATTAAAAGGAATACCATGTTTATTTCCTAATGATAAAATTACTGCAATTCCATTTGGGATTTGTATATTTGATCAATTTTTTTTTAATAAGAGATTATTTCCAAGTATAATTTTGTATCATCAGCAAAGAATATTGAATTATCTGCGAACCATTTTCAAGAGCTAGATCATAGATATAACACAATGGGTTCGTCAAAGTGTCCATACATATCTTTACTAGAAAGCTTGAAATATGACCGGTACCATACATTAATTTATCTGGAAGGATTGTTATCTCTTTTTCATTTCAAATAAGTCATATTTCAGTTCAATACCCATGTAGTCCGACATCTGAACTGTCGGCATAATAGTTCGCACGTGTATGGAATCAGGTGTTTCATAGACGCTATATAAATATAAAGGAAATTTGTTTACAATGTCAATTCAGTCAATGCGAAGATGTCGTAAACGAAGAATTCATGAAAAAAAAAATTAAGAAGCTTTTTTTTCTATTGAGACCTCTAGTATTCTGATCAAAAATATTAATTTCAATATTTGCCGTTAAAAATATACTTATCCTTTCGCATTCTGAAAGTTGAGTGATGTATTCTCACGCAGAGGAACTATTTTTTCGGCTGGTCGCCACTTTTCTTCGGATTCGATGTTACGTGCGGCTGTCAATGAGTCCATGTGAAGTGCATATCTACTTCCATCAATTCTGCTTATTGAAGATTCGTAAAATCCTCTTTTATTGAATGCCCATCAATGCAGTTGGTAGTGTGTTCGTGCGATTTTGATTGGCAAACTTTATGATAATCGTCACTGCCTCTCCCCCCGAGGAGAAAGCCACCTTGATGGGTCTCGGTCTAACCGTCACCTTCTGAATTTTACCCACTCTATAAACGCTTGTAATTTCCGGAGTGTCATCAAGAAGTTTAGAGACAATCATGGTGACCTCAGCTTTTAGATTAATTTTCCACTTTTCTTTGGATTTTCTTATGACTTCGACATGCTCGGGGAATCCAACAATCATTGCGTTATTTTTTCTTTATTTTCCCTCCCTAGATTCTGGAATAGCATTAGATATAATATTGTTAAATTCTCTTTCGTTATGAATTGACCTTTCTTGCACTTGTCTTCCTTGTAGCTTATTTATAGATGTCTCGACAGGTGTATCCTGGCTATTCGCTTTTCGACTGCTTGAGTGTTTTTTACCTTTACCTCAACTAAGTGAATATCTTCTCTCAGTTTATTCTGCGCTTTACTACAACTACTTACCGTGCAAGTTTGTAAAAACACCTTGTAATAAATTGTGTTTATATTTCTGAACCTCTTTAAGTAATGAGCCTATTTCCACAACAGTCATTTTAATTACGACATGAGTAATGGTTAACTGAAACAATCTATTTATAATACAGCCATATAAATTTAAAAATGTTATTGCCAAGGCTTCTAAATAAGCGAAAAGCACCATCCCAATTGTAAAAAGCTTCGACAAGGCTTATATGCTCACGAAATGTCGCTTCGACTTGTTGGTTCGCTCTTATGAGCAATATTCTGTTCACACCACGTTCTTCGTACTCAAAGAATCTTCGAGGTTCGTGAATTTTTATGTAGAAGAATCTTCTAACGTGTCCCTTTTGTATAACTTTAATTTTTTTGTAACGCCATTGATTTTTGCATTAATACAACATTGTGTTTAACTCCTTCTATAATTCTCTGATTTCCAACTCCATTGTCCTCAACATTGCAAATGTGGTCTCTGGATAGTGGATCATGTCAAACGCAATGCTATACATCTTGACAGACATCTATCTGATGATTAAAAGTCGATCCTCAATCAACCTTATCACTCCATTCATTTTTCAATGAAAATGTTTGATTTTCCTGATCACAATCGTCGATCTCATCTCATGCGATTCGAAAGCCTCAGGCTGATAAGGTAATGTATCATCATCCGATCGTTCTCTAATGTTTCATAGAACCTTCGTTCATATAACTAATTTATTTTTCAACATTTTACACTGTTACTGTTGATGTACAAAATACATTTTTCTTGAGGAAATTTAATTTTTAATAGGGATTCGTTTTACCCCAACGGTTACACCTTCTTTGAAGAAGTTAAGTTCTACATGGTAAAAAATTGAGCTGTGATAGGGATATTATTTCTTATTGTAACTAAACATTTAGCTGAAAACAAACGAAGGAATTTAGAAAGATCCCTGGATCAGCGAAAACGAATATCTTTGACCATTTTCCGTATACCAGGGATATCATATAGTCGCTACACATAATAAGTATGGTATAAAAATAGGTGTCTGATGGAATTGTAGAAACAGCACCAGTGATTTATGGGAGCATCGAAATAAAATGGCAACAGTCTAATCGGGAGCAGTGACAGTTCAGATTTACTTTAGACATTTAAAACAGTTTTATTACTTAAAATGCCCGACAATGTTGATATTAAATAGAGTCGGTGTCGGGGTAATAATAATTTATAGGTGTTTCTATTGTAGGTCGTAACTAAATTAAAATATCAAGAAATGCGAGGAAAACAACAAACTTGACCTCCAAGTACATAAGGCGAATCTCAGTAATTTTACAAATTTACGGATGCTTTCTGTAAAATTAAGAGACTTTTTGGTTAGTTTTTACAATCTAAAGTTGTCAATTCAACAGAAAAGTTCAGTGAATGTTACAGAAAATACCCGTAAATTCATCAAATAACTGAAAATTCTGTAAACTCTGCAGAATATTCAGTAATCTTTACAGAAAATGTATGCTGTCCCTATTTTATCTGAAGATCCTGTAAGTTTAACAGCATTTTTTTCTGCGTGAATATATTTCTATACAAACTGAATGTTTTTCTTATCTAGAAATAATAAAATTATACACAATCCGTCGAAGATAATAAATTCTCGAACTCAGCAACTTGGTACGAGAACAGTTGATATAAAGTAACTAATGATTAACTCAGACTAACTAAACATTTTATTTAATCTAAGCGGACACTTTCTTTGAGTTTATTATATTCCAGATTCACTCGTTTGCCTCAAGAATTTTTATTCCGTGTAAATAAATAAGATTGGCCGCACTCTACCAATTTTTCTTATGATCCGTCATAGGACATCTTCTCAGTGCGCCAGGTGTAAAAAATACATATTCCTGGAGAAAGTTGAATTATAAATTAAGATTGATCATACCCCAATAGTCACTGACAGGGCCGGCTTAACCAATAGGCTATTGTAGGCTGTAGCCTAGGGGCGCCATGAAGTCGAGGCGGGTGGTTTTCGGGAAATTTAAGTTTAGTTAAAGGAGTGCAATATGAATCACGGGAAAACAAGCTTTGTAATTCTGCGAAATAAGGTTTATTGTTTATTTAAAAAATCTAAACCTTCTTTGCTTTTAAACTTTTGAGGGTTTGAGGATTAACCAGGACCAAAGTAATTTAAAAATCGATAATTTTATGGACTCATAAAGAAATTAGAAGAAGATGTTTTTAGATTGGGGTGCAGGATGAGTCGGATTTATGACAGGCTCCATAGTCCGAAATAGATCCAGGTGTACATATGGAAGAGCGATGTCACAGCATATTTACCTGAAATTAGGTGATTATATAGATATAAAATGCATTTGTCATCGAGGTAGGACCTACAGGTATTTGAGAACTCATTGCGTCTTTCATCGTCAGTGGAGGAGGATGCATAATTTCGATTTTAGTTGTAACTTGGACTAGCTATTAGTAAGTTGTGGTGCAGTGATCGAAGTGAAGAAGATTTTTGTTAAATAAAATGTTCAGTAGGTTAAGTGGTGCTCAGTAAAAAAAAAAAGGCTACAGAAAAAAGCTAAAAGGAAGCCAAATTCTTGAAAAAAGTGCCGAAAGTAAATACTTTCTTCTCAATACTTACAAAGAAATAAAAGTGAAATAAT
>CAKNWU010197489.1:0-18767 GCA_932072015.1 Andricus quercustozae | reverse complement strand
AAGATTGAATTTTTGACTAATTTTCTATGAGCCAAAAAATTGACATAAAATACATTTTTTTTCAAAAATGGTTAACGTTGGAATTATTTGAAAATGCGCAATAACAAGTCTTTTTTGGATTTGGTTAATTGCACATATTTTGGAGTAAAATAAAAAATGCAGTGCCTCAAATTTCTTCAAATGGAATCAAAGAAACATGCCATTATTCTGTTAGCATACAAAAAATTTTGTTTTATGGTCTGCAAGGTGCGAGAAAAAAAATGCAAAAATCCTGATTTTTTTCTGATTTTGATAAGAAAATTAATTTTTTCGTGCTATAAATTTAATTGCATGCTTCTTTAGTTTAAGCTGAATAAATTTTGAGCCAAAAACTTTCAATTTCTTTGAAAAAAATTTGCATTTAACTAAATAAAAATGTATACTTCGCGCATTTTTAAATAATCCTAACTTTAACAAAAATTTTTTTCCGATTTCTATTCTTAGATTAATTTTCACTAACAAAAACTGTACTTACAAAATTTTGTTGTCCTTAATTTGTCGTCCCAAAAGGCAACGTTCCGTAGTATTACGTTTCGAGTTTCAAAAAATCGGGTTTTTCGACTTACCGTATTATTCATGTCAAGATCAGTTTCAGTAACGTATCATTTCAAGTTTCAAATCTTTCACGAAAAGTAGTCTCAGCCTCAAAAATATAAATTCAATTTTCAATATATATCAAAAATTATGTTCCATCTTTAATAAATAATTTTTACTGATTTTAATTGAGTTAATTTATTCAAATTACATTTAACTGATCAAATTAAATTATTATTATTTCATACAATAATTAATTTGAAAATTTTAACAAGATTAGGCAAAGAATTCAAATATAAATAATGTTATATTAATTTCAATAACTATAAAGTAAAAGATTTTCTTAAATATCTTTGAAGAGTTTTCAAAGCGATAGCAAAGTTGTTTGCTGCATGTTTATAAAGCTCCTATCTTGACTCGAGTTTGCATCCTCAACCTGATGGAAACCTGAGCAGAATCAAAATGAAGCAACGACGTAAATGTCGTACGCAAACACGAAAATATTACATACTTTATTCCTCACTTTCAAAATATAACTTATTACTCATTCCTGCGATAGGAAATGTTCTGTAGAAAAATATTGTATGGATTTTGATATTTTTTCGTATTTATGCACATATCTTGTAGATGAAGTATAAATTGGTTGTTTTGTAGAAGAACAATTAAACTGATATATTTTTAAATTTGTTGTATAGCCCCAACATTGACGAGGTTGGCATGGTACCAGGAATTTTTGGCGATGCCTTAACTGCAGCCTTGGACGTAATGGCTTTTTCTCATGATCTTGATGTGACAACAGGAAATAATGAGCCTCCAAATGCCATTAATCAAAATTTAAAAATGCCAAGTGCACCATCGCAAGTCATACCAAATGGCCAAGTAAAAATTATGACGAATGGTCAGCAACGAGAAACGATTGACATTCAACAAAACACACCGAATAATTACTCACCTGCTCAAGTCCCAACTCAAAACAATTCTTTAATATCTGCCAAGCCTCAGGATACGAAAGTTAAAGAGTCTTCAAAAATGAAACAGGATTCTGGTAAGAATTTCTATTTGAAAATTATTAATTATAATAATCTTCGAATTCATTTATTCATTCCATGTCAGATTGGCATCATATGTGGGCGTCCGCATGAAAATGGACCTTATGGTCGGTATGAAGTTACATATTAAGGCATATAGATGGATAAATTCCCGGCATATCAGGTCTAAAACCCTCTGAGAGGAAAAACGAGTCACCGGGGCATTTTCGAAGTTGGAACTTCGAAAAACCGTTCTTCGAGAAAAACGCATCTCAACCTAGCGAGTGCCATAAGCACACGTGTTATAATTTTTATTAGAATAGGAAATATACCTACTTCCGGTTACTTTCTAGACATGAGTATAGTCTCAATAGATTTACTATAGGTCCAAGTATCATCCCCCACTCAAACCCGAAAATAATAATTTTGACCTTAACTTAGAAAAACGTGAATATCTCCATAACGAGAACCGGCCATAAGGGCCCTTTCATTTGTACGCCCATGCATAAGGGTGAAAAACAAAAAGTTGGAATTATTCAATAAACATATATTTTTTCAAAAGTATTTCAGAACAACATAAAATCTTTTTTTTCTATTCATATTAATGACAATAAATATAAAACTAATAATTAACGAGATCAAGAATATTAAGCTCTTATTTAAAATTTTGATTTTTTTAATCTGATGACAAATATTTAATTTAAGTCATTATATCTGCTTTTAGAGCCTTCATATAGGTAAGTTGAGATTTATTTTAGATTAAATTAAAAAGTAATGGGAATATGGATTATTTTCTTTCCTAAAACTAATTTCACTCAATGAAAATAAAGTTGGTGTTACCCGACGGCAAGGATATCCAAAAAATGTTTATTATCTGATAAATTTGTACATGTGAATAAGCTAAACAATCAAGTGCTTGCCCGATAAGAAGTACACGTTTTCATTCTTATTTTCTTCATAAACTCGCTTCCAAAATATGCTCCTTTTAGTTAGTAAGCAAGTATGTCTTACCGGATGACACATAATTGTTGCACCATATTTTTCGGGCTTTTAAATTAATTATTTTCGTCAAATAAAGACACTTTAGGTGTAATTTACTTCTTAAATCTGAAATTATATTCAATAAACATCAATTATTAACCAATCAAGGATATTTAAAAATGATATAATACCCATAAATTAGAATTAAAAACAAAAATAAATTGGAAAAAAGGTAGTCAGGGACTTGTTACCGGATGACACTTATGTTGATATAGAGTAAACTAAAAATAATTAAGACATAGTGTATTATGCGAAAAAATAAGGATAATAAAATCCTGTAATTAAAAAAGTTATTCCTCAGAACACAAACGTATAATATTCCAGGGACATGATATTGTCAACTTTTTAATTTTCACCCATAATATTATTGTCTTCTTACTTGAAGGCACATGGAGTGGTTCCTCTTGCATGGACGTACGTTATCATTGATTTGCATCTATTAATAGTAAAATTATTCCATTTTAATAAAATGTGATGCACAATTTGAAAATTAATCATATTTATCGACTTAGTTTCAAGATCCTAATTTCAGAATTCTTCAACTTTAAACGAAGTCTGGAATTTTTTAATTTTTAACGCTTCAAGTTTGAATTCATTACTTTTTAATGATTTCCATTAGAAATCATATAACTTTCAACATTTTTTGATATAGATTAATTTTTAATATATACATAATTTGTATCATCTTTAAAACTGCTATAATTCCAATTTAAAATTATAGTTTTGAATATGTGCAAGTCTAAAATACCCAAATTTTTGAGGTCTTAAAAGTCAATTGGAAAGATTATAAAAAAGTCTATTGTAACTGTAGTTTAAAAAAATTTTTTCATTGGTATCATAACAAAATTTTTTTGAAGAGCTTCTAAATTTTAATTTTACGTTGTTAAAAGATTGATAAATTCATGAATTTCAATTCAAAATTTAAGTACTTTATCATCAGAAGGGTTCTGATGTTTTCATTCTTTAGATAGGTATTTCATACCTCAATTAAAAATTTGTTCAGTTTTGTGAGTTTTAATTATTTAATTATAATAAGCTGGACAAATATTTGTTAACCAAAAAAATACTTAAATTTGTTTTTTATTTTTAGAAGCCGTCCTGAAATATTTATGTGGAGAACTTTACGGCTAATATTAAGAAACTTCTCGCGTGCGTAGCGCGTGAATCATACTTGATATTATTTAATAAATTTTTATTTATAAAACAGCAATACACTATCTTTATTTCACATTTATTACTTTTAAGGGTTTTTATGTTCTACTTTTATCCTCTACCAAACATCTTTTCCGTCGATTTTTAAGTGTAATTTATTTCGTCATAACTTTAAAATAGCTCGTAACCAAAACAACCATTTTTCCTCTTTCCGAGAATAAATTCAACAAACTGCATAATAATTAAAAGTAAAATCGTTACCAATTTAATTAGTGAGACAAAATCAGTGAAAGAAAAAGAAAAAAAGATCTAATGATTGAATTAGTAATGATTTCATTACGATTTAGTAATTTTCTACTAATCTCACTTAATTTATAATTAAAACTAATAATTTTTAGTACAATCATTGTTAATTTAATTAGTAAGAAAAAAGCAACATGTACATGTTTTGACGTATAAGTTTCAAATTGTAGGGAATATTAAGATTTTAATTGAATCGTTAAAACTTGTTCAATTTCAAATGTCATCGTATACTTTTCGGAGAATACCAATTTTAATGGAGCGCTCGAAACTGAGCAATATCAGATTTAATACAAAAGTTGAACCGTTTGGAATATGAAATTGACATACATTAGATATAATGTTTCAAAATATAAAAATATTTTGAAAATTTTATTCCTTCGAAAGTTAGAATATCAAAATTTTACATTTTTTTAAATATCTAAGATTTTTCAAATTAAAAAATATGTGTAAATAGTATTATATAACATTAATGATATTTGTATGGTTTTAAATTATGTACGTACAAAGCAGAATTATTTTCTAATTCAAAGAATATAAAAAACTTTAAAATTAGAATGGTTCAATTCGAAAATGTTAAAAATGGAACAAAATTATTAAGAATACTAGTTTTAAAGTGGATATAACTGAAAAAATTTTATTTGAAGAATATTAATTGAGATGCAATTTCTTAGTATTTTGTTATCAAAAAGGTCCCAAGTTTAAGCCTGGATATTTAAAGAATTGCTTATAAAGATTTGAAATTATGATAAAAAATTTACCCTCTAACCATTTCATCAATTTTCCATTTGCTTTATTCAACTGCACATTTTAATTTACATTTGCACATTCAAACAACGTGGCATTAATTTACTTAAAAAGTTCCACAATCTAAAAACCTTATGATAGCAATAAAACTAATTTCATTTTAATCGAATTTGCTTCACTTTTAATTGCAGAAAAACCGAGTTAAATATTTATAAAATTTATGTGAAGCTTTGACCAGATAATTTTGTTTAACTTGAGATGGAAATGATTTTCTCGGGGATATACCATCTCACATGCGACAAGTCTCTCTGCGGCAAGTCACACCTGCGACGTGTAACATCTGCGGCATGTCACACCTGCGGCATGTCAAATTTGCGGCATGTCACATGTGTGGCATGTCACAACTGCGGCATCTCTATCTGGCGGCTTCTCTCCCGCGCGGCATTTCTCACAGTGAAATTGACATTTTTGCGGCATCTCTCATCGCACCCCTGTGACTGACCAAAGAAATAATGTTGTAGAAACCCGTACCCCTTTTCCAACGTTTCGTGTGGGGGGGGGGGCACCGCTGTGACTGGCCACAGAAATAATATTAGTCGAATCCCTTTCCGCTAGTGAGAGATGCCGCTATCACGGAGAAAAAGGGCTAGTCAGCCTGTACATCTAGGGTGTCAGACTGACTATATTTCAGTTTTTACTATGAGACAGCCCCCTAGATGGTTTAGCGTACCATCCATGGAGTGTCAAAATTTGACAGTTAGCTTCACTATCCCAGAGTGTAAAGTTTACGATCCTGGAGTTTAAACCTGATTATCTCAGGAATTTTAGTTTGATTATTCTGGAATGTTGACTTGCTCATATCAGAGGGTTAACTTTATTATCTTTTGTCCTTCTTCTACCTACATATATATTCCTTAGAGTAAGAGAGACGAGAGACGGAAATTAAATTAATAAATGAAACCTGAAAAACATGAAAATTTATATAAAATCCATCAATTCTGAAAGCATCTTTATTATTTTTGAAGAGTAGGATGACTGAGACATGATTGTATATGTATAAAAACTTTGAAACCATATTACTTTGAGCACAAGACAGGGGTGGATCCAGAGGGGGGGCGATGGGGCGATCGCCCCCCCTGAGCTTTTGATACAATTAGTTTAACTCTTCAAATAACTAATTTACTATACACTTTGATTTTTAGGTCCTTCAGGTATCCCCGCCGGTCCGCCCCCCCCCCTCCTGTAGAGCGCGCCTGGATCCGCCCCTGGCACAAGAGGCTAAGAAACGGCTTCTCTGCAATGAATTAAAACATCAATATTGGAAAATTCAGAAAACAATATAAATGCGTATGACTAATCTCACAAGCCTTGTTTCTTTCTCAATGAATTACGAAATTCTGAGCACATTTTCGGTCGAAAATGTTGAGAATACGCACTAATTAATGAGTGAAGCCTTTGTCCTTAATCCCTCGGAAGTATCGTATTTGACGTTCAAAATGAGAACGAAAACCACTCAAACCACTCTCCAACATGTTCTCCACATTATATTCACTCTTGACACATGTTTGAAGTATCAACAGATGGTTTTAACTAATTAAAAGTGTTGTAAAACACGGCAAACGTGACACCGAACGTCAGTCGCATCAAAAATGCGTTTCGGGTGCCGGGTGTGTTCGCTCGGCATTCGGTAGAGGTTGTGACACAGCCACTTATGTTTGAAATTCTGGAGTGTCGATTTGACTATACTAATAGTGAGTCAGAATCACCTGTGTATATTCAAACAGACTATAAAATTATGGTCTGTCTGACTATGAAGAAAAAATTGTGGATGGTACTTGAGACTATCTAGATTATCAAACTGACCATCTAAATTTTGACATTTCAAGTTTGACTATCCATTTTTCTCCGTGAGGTAGAGATGCCGCTGTTGTGACATGCCGCAGATGAGACATGCTGCAGGTGTGACATGCCGCATTAGACATGATATGGATCTATTTTCCCTTTGTCCCAAACTCACGAGTTTGACCAAACTCGACCGCACTTCTGAATAAATTGAAGGAATAATCCCTTAAACCGTTCGGAATTATCTCTGGTTTTAGAGTTAAACATACCAAAATGAGTAATTCAGTAAACGTGACTTTATACCCATATATTATGCCTACTTACATCTCTTCTGACAAAAGAAAAATCCATAATAATTTAAAACGTTTAATTATGCTTTTATTACATAAATAAGTAATAAAACTCTTCTGGAATATTGCTTACTACATTATCAAGTAGTTGCTATAATTACCTGTTAGAGAAATAATTTATGAGCACTCGAGCAACAAGTATACAATTAACCTCACGTGGAGAGCTTAATCGATTACAGCAACAGCTGATTGGGAGTTAAATTACATTGTGGACTTGTGAGTAATTCAGTAGATTCTCTGGTCAACTGCTTTAGTACTATTGTTTAAAGCTTTTTATTTCATAAAATGTAAACTTGGATAGAGCTCGAAAACAATATTCTCTCTAAATCTGAATGAGTAACTCCGTACTAACAGAATTAGTAACGATTTTACTATGAATTAGTAGTTTTAGTCCAAATTTAGTAGAATTAGTAAAAGAACCTAAAATATAGTGTAAATAATTAGTAATTTTAGTAGAACTATAAAAGAATTAGTAAATAAAGTGACATCGTGACATCGTTTACCAATTGACTTAGTAAGAAGTCAGAATAATCTTTAGTGGGAAAGTAATAATTCTTAGCAACATCATTACTTATGTACGTGTAAAGTTAGGCTGGTCCAAAAAAGGATTGATTTTTTTCTTCTGTATATAACAATGACCGAAAGTGTGATAATTTTGATTATTAACTCGCGAAAGTTACTCCAAAGACACTTTTCAGTAAAAAAAACAGCGTATATGTGTCAAAAACCGTGTCCCAACTTATACGGTACACGAGTCCCAACCTATTCATTTAACTATATTTTTGTATTGTTTGGGGGGGGGGGTGATCTGCACTATATGCAACATCCTTTTCAAACATATCAATTCATTTGATTCATAACACATTGAACTCATTGACCTTGAAATTTCGATGAAAAATATTCAGTTAATGGGGGTTGAATAATGCCATTGCGATAATTTTTCAACTCCTTGTAAACACACTGTTTGGTGCAGCTGCAACAACCATGAACCATCACCACGAGTTAGCATAGAAAGTGAGCTACTATTGATATTAATATGTGATAGTAATAACAGGTGTCACCAGTGCAAATAAATGGAGAAAACACGCGGGCCCAACCTATACAGTGTCCCAACCTGTATGACACTGCCCTACTAATTCATTTGTATTAAAATCTTGTCTAACTGGAATAGTAAGGAACGTAATTTCACTAATGAATTCAATGTGTCCCATTTAATGAACAAAATATTCAACTTTTTAAAAAATAAAACATTTAAAAACAACGAAATTTCCAAACTGCTTGAAATATTGTTTTTTTTTTTAAATTAAGGTTAACCCAAGAGAGTATGAAAATATGAAACTAAGAGATCAAGGATTGTGTCTGTGATGGATATGAATGTTACAATAATTTGAATAATTATTTTTGGCTTTTATCCTAAAATAGAAATCCTGCTTGTACAGACAGACCATTTGTGTTGCAGAAGTTAAAGTGATTTTTAAAATCTCTAGTGCTTAAATATTCAACTCCACTCTTGATTTTTATCTTTTCCAATTCAATATAAGTCAATTCAATATAAGAGAAATTCTTAGTATTATTTAACAATTTTTCATTTAAATTTTTAGGTTGGCATAGGTACGTGACAGGACATTTTGCTTACTTATTTATTTAAAATTTCTAAACGAAGTCGTCTACAATTTTGAAACTTTACTAAATTTTTGCTCTGATGTAATTGCATTACTAATATAATTTTAAAAAAATGTATGACTCAAAGGAAAACTGTAAAACGACGAGGACTTAAAGTGGTCATCTTCTTGGTAATCACTAGGCTGGATCGTTTTTAAACTTTTTTGCTGATTGAATTTTACTACCCCGCAAAAGTTTCCCAACCGTACCAAATTTTCACTTGCAATATCTTTTTTTTGACCGGACAATATCGTCTGTTCGTTCTTTTGATTTGAAAATTAAAACAAGAACGTTTCCTATTGCTTTAAAAATCCAGTTGAATTTTTTATATGTGCGGTTATTACTAGTAAATACTAATATAATATTGGAAATTAATCACAGACAAATTTTTTTTTGAAAAAGAAAAATGATAACATGTTTCTTTGGTTAAAGCTGAAGGAATGTCAGGTTCGCCATATTCAAATTTTTCCAAAATCTGTGTATTTTACTCAATCTAAAAAATATGGTTTTTGCACATTTTCAACCAATTCTAAAATAGGCAAAATTTTTTTGAATTTCTAGTTTCATATTGGTATTCATTAATAGTGTTTTTTAATTTTTTTAATGTAAATTTTCAAATTCAAGGAACAAACAGAAGATATTTTCAGATCGAAAAAAGGTTTTGCAAATGGAAAGTTGTTACAGGTTGGCAATTTTTCAGGGTATTAAAATTCAATCAGAAAAAAAAGGTGGAAATCGAAACAGGCAAGTAATCACCCTTGAATATTTGTCATATTAAATGTAAAAATTTAATTAAGTTTTGGTGAAGCAATCAGAATGAATAAATAGAATTTCTGCTAGAGCAATTCGTAAAGGTCGACTCATAAAATTGTTCAGTTTGTCAAATCCTCTTCGAATCCTTCCATTACAGGACGAGCTTGCGTTTAATTTACTCAGCGTTCAAAAGACACAATTGTAAGGCTCCAAATCAAGGTAGATAGAGGGAGAGTTCGCTCGTTCACATTCCTCTCTAAAACCTTTTCTACCATTCACTTTTACGTTGACTCGATTCTTTGAGGATTCGGAGAACGCGAGGATATCCGGGTCTCCTAAACTCGAGATTTTCATGTCTCTGCATTCCAAGTGATGGAACGCTGCAATTTCCCAAACCAAAGTACAGGGCCATTTAATTTTATATGCTCTTAATACGATTTTGTCAGCTTGGAATAGAAGCAGAATCTATTAGAGGTTTATGTGAAAACTCACTGAGAAATTCCCACTCAAAATATTCATAGAATACCCAGGTAGAAATCGTAAGTATGGGAGTGATCCATCATTGACTTTCAGAAGTGTAAAAAATGTATGGTAAATGAGACATTCCCAAGCTTCAAGTATATTGAAGCAGTATATATGAAGTATAGCTATAAAGTATAGATAGGGTATAGTTGAAGTATTGAAGAAGTATAGCTGAAGTATAGGCCATCTAATTCATATATACTTATAAGAATGGTTAAATTATCGCACGTAGAATATAACTCATTTGTTTTTCAAGATATGCCAGCAACGGAATAAAAATGTAATGCACCATAAATGACAGCTTGTCCGATAATATAAAAAGTTCGCGGGTCTAGTGATTTCGTCAATCTTTCCTCACCAAATATACACATCGGAATTGAAAATAACCTTATGTAATTTTCAGCGTTATGGGAAATCATTACAACCTGAAGATCTATAATGGAAAATTTATATTCCTCTTATATTATATATGTCTAAGGGATCCAGAATCATTTATTTCTAACCATACGGTGTTATTATCATAAAAACTTAAAAACTTTAAATGAAATAATTACTTAGATAAAATATTCAATCTTCAATTCCTTATGATATAAAGTTAAATAATATAATTGGTGTTAGAATTAACATTTTACTTATTTGCATTTGACTTATTTCAGAAGTTGCTCAAAATATTTTTGGATGTTATAAAAAGCATGACATGGTAGCCTTACTATAGTCATACTTTTCCTATACTTTAAACATACTTTAAATACTTGAGCGATACTTTACAGATATATGTATTTTAGCCATACTTTGACAAAACTTCAGCTATAATTTAGATATACTGCAAATATACTTCTCAGATACAGGTTAGTAATACTTTCCCTATACTTCAAGCATACATTGTTATCCTTTGCCTATATTTAAGCAATTCTCGAGAAAAACAACTTTAAAAAATACAGGCAGGTTGCATGGACCGCCAGTCTTTTAACTCTCGGTTAGATCAGGCGTTAGCGCTCCGAATTTGTAACCGGAAAGTCCGGATTCAATTCCTGCTGCCCTCATTTTTTGCCAATTTTTTCATAACATGGTTTTTATTGCAATTGAATATTGAATGGATTTAAATCAAACCAAAATATTCATTTTTAGCCATGTTTTTTTCACAAGAAAAAAATGTTTTCTTAAGCTTTACCACTTTTACTCCAAGAAAAGTTTTTTTTATGGAAAATTCTCATTTTTCTTCATTTAAATATAAAGAAATAGTAGAATAATGTGAAATATAAAAAGAAAATGAATAATAATAATATAATATGGTTAGGAATAAATACTTTGGTTTAATTTAAATAAATTAAATAGTCAATTGCAATCACAAAAAAATTTGAATGAAAAAATTAAATTGAAAAAAATCAGACCCAAGAATTAAGGCGTTGAAAATATAAGATAGCGTCTAACCTTTGATTTTTTCAAAATTTTGGACTTCCAGGATCATAGAATGATTTCTAAAGTCAAACTTCTTTTTCTGCCAAATTTTTAAAATATATCATTAAAAACTAAAGAAATTGTCTATTTTTGAAATATTTAATTGGCCGCCATCTGAGATTTTATCAAAATTTTTTACTTCGGGGATCGTCGAGTACTTTCTAAAGCCACACTTGTTTTTATAGCAAAGTTTGAAAATATTTATTTAAATACTGCAAAAGCGTGCTCTTTTTGGACTATTCAATTGGTCGCCAGCTTTAATTTTTTCAAAAATGTCAATTTTCGGGTCTACCATCACTTTACAATAATGTATTCGATTTTTTACAGTATTTAAACATTCTGAATCAATAACTATAGAAAATGTAATTTTTGAACCTGATTGTTTGGTCCGCCATTTTGAAAATTTAAAGCTTTTTAAAATTAAGATATTTTAAGCGTAGCATAGAAATTATCGTTCTAGGTGAAAGATTGATTTGAATAAAAACTGACAAAGTAAGATGAATTAAACGTTCTTGCACAATTTTCCCATGTGAATCTTATGGGAATCTTCAAGGATGTGGATCAAATTTGAAGGTCGATTTTTTGGCATTCGCACCAGAATCACGTGTAAGGGTAAATGATTTCCAAAGAAACCACCCAAGTTTTTTATGTCAAAGACAAAAGTCAAACACTTCGATTTTGCTCATTTCTAATTATTTTGTAATGTAGAGAGCACTAAACATTGGTGGTAAACGATTTTGCCAAATTTTCAACTTTGACGTTTTTTGAAAGATTTTTTAACACTATACTTATAAATTACTACTGTTAATAAGAAATCATGTAGAAACTCTGAAATCTTTATATTAATAACAAATATTATAAACAAACACTGCTCTATTTGAATTTAAAATTATTTTTATATTATGAATTTCAATTTAAAATTGTTAAAATTGTTCAAATTGGATTGACCTATGGATATACATGTTTTTTTGTTTATTTTCGACGATAACTTTGGTCAGGATTGAGGTAACAGCATACATTTTTTTAAGTGCACCTCATGATGGCCAGAATAACATAGGCCGATAAAGATTAAAAAATTTTGCAGTCACAGTATGTATTGTTTCTAAATAGAGCCGTGCAGTAGCGTGTTTGTTAAACGATCGATATTATAAAAAGTGTAGTCGAAAGAGAAAACACACCCCTACCCCATTTCCAGTTATAACCTCTCAGTTCGAAGGGTAAAAAAACGGGAATTCTAGGAGGTAACTTTTCTTCATGGGGCAATACTAGAAAAAGGGTATATGTGATAGACACACACTCCTACCATTTTTCTAGTAGCCCACCGCCTTCCCTTTCCATTGCACCCTATTGTGTTGCATATTTTCTGTCGTTATGTAAATTAGAGAATACAGATTCAGGCCAATGCTAATCCTGAGGGGATCTATCTTGCTATATAGTGTTATGTTATCTATATTCATCTATTTTGTTTTTGACAATTCATACAGGCGTACGGAGTTATGAAAGTTATGAAAATCACAAGCTCGTTGAACTGAATTATATTCAACTAAAATTCACTGAAAGGCGAGTACTGAGTGGGGGGAAAATCACTCTAAAGTTTAAAACAAGAATATTATGTTATAATATTTATTTATTATAATTAATAGTGAAGTTTTATAATAAAATTAATTAATGTTTCAAAAGGAATTACATTTTTGAAATAAAATCAATCAGCGGATTCGACAGGATTATATCCATACTCAATCATATGAATGAATGAACGAAAAGAAGTCATATATAATCTACATGCATATATATATTTTTTAAATATAGGCATATAAACGAAACAGTGTCAAAAATATGCTGATTAATTTTATCTCAAAAATGTTATTCTTAAAATTGAGATATGAATGAATTTTATTATTAGATTTTAGTATTTAATACAATACATAAAAATAATAATATAATATTCGTATTTTATACTTTAGAGTAATTTTTTCTCCCTGGCGTACTCGAATGTTTTTTTAAAACGAAGTGTCTATTTGTACGGCCAGTCGGACGAAATGTAGTGGCATGATTAGGAAAAATTTTCTTCACCAACTCCAACCATGTAACCCCTTACCAGCTCCCCAAAACATTTTGCAAAATTCTGTATGGCGGGCCGTTCGAATATTCTCAGTCTTTTCAATAATAAGTAGCATCATCAATCGCGCCCTAACGAGCGCGTATAGTTTTTTGATTTAAGTGGAAAAATAATTTTTAATAACAAAATACAAATTTAGAATATTTTTTCTTTGCTAAAATTTTTTGAATACTTAAATTCGAGATAAAATTAGATTCCGAGATCTGAGAACAAGTTTGTTTTCAAATTTAAAGAAATATAAGATTCTTGAGAAAATTCAAAGAGATTTTCGAAGGTTTCAGATGCGTAGAAAAAAAATCTAGAACATTTTAAAGAAAATGTTTTTATTTTATTGGACATAAGAAAATATTAGGAAAAATTCAAGTCAGTTTAAAATATGTTTAGGACATGTAGAAATTTGGAAAAAGTTTATTCTCTTGTAACCTTTAAAAGTTCTTCAAAAGCTTTTGAATTATTTTTCAATCTTCCTAAAACTTCTAAATCTCTCTTATTTACTTGAATTATGTCTCAAATTTTGCAATCTTACAAAACTAAAAATTTTCGATTTAAAATCTTCTACATTCTTTTAGGAAATTCGAGGAAATCTTCCTAATATTTATATAATTTTCAAATCTTTTCAGTACTTCTAAATACAGTTTCTATCAAGCTTTTTTAAAGGGTGGCCTAGAAAAGGGGTGCGATATATGACTAATTACTCTCCTGTGACCAGTCACTGACACGTATATTTTAAAGGGTGACCTGGGAAAGGGGTTCAAGACATGACAAATCACACTCTTCTGTGACCATTCTCTAACATGCATTTTTTAAATAGTGACCTGAGAGGGGTTCGATATCTGACCATTCAATCTTCTGTGATCAGTCACTACCACGCATTTTTTACAGGGTGACCTGGAAAAGTATTTTGGGGTATGACCAATAACTCTTCAGTGACTAGTCACTGACATGTATTTATTAAAGAGCGATCTGAAAAATTGGTTAGGGGTATAATCAATAACTGCTGTGTGGCCAGTCACTAACATGTACTTTTTGAACAGCTACCTAAAAAGGGGGTTGGAGATATGACCAATCACTCTACAGTGACCATTAGATATCACACTTTTAGCAAAGGGTGACCTGGAAAAGCGGTTTGAGATATGACCAATCTCACTCCTCTGTGACCACTCCCTATCACACTTTTTTTAAAGGGCGACCTGGAAAAGGAGTTCGAGGTATGACCAAACACTCTTCCGTAACTAGTTACTGACACGTATTTTTGAAAGGGTGAACTGGAAAAGGGGTGCGAGACATGACCAATCACACTCTTCTGTGACGTAGAAAAGTGGTTCGATATATGAAAAATCACTCTGTTGTAACCAGTCACTTTCACGTGTTTTTTGAACGGCAACCAGGAAAAGTGGTTCTAGGTATGACCAATCACTATTCCAATACCAGTCAATAAAAAGTATTTTTTAAAGGGTGACCTGGAAAAGGAGAGCAGTTATATATTGTTTTTAGTGTTTGGTGTTCTTGATTATATGATTATATGTATTTACAAATTAATTTTCCTTATTTCTTGATAAAATAGTGGAATATTGCAATATTTAGCTAAGGTTAACGTTACGAACTCAAATAACATTCAGTACGTTTCTTGATAATAAATTTTAAAGAATTCTTCTGTTTTATTTCTGCTTTTAAGAAACTTTCCCTTTTTTTCCTTTTTTCACTTAAATGCGAATGAAATGAATAGAGATTGGCAAGAAAGATCAACTGCTTTTGGTTAAAAAGTAGTATTATATTTTCGGTTCGGAATTCATCTCGTTTGGTTATAAATTCTAGTATTTGGTTGAAATTTTTATTATTTTGTAGAAAATGCTACTCTTTTGTTAAAAAATCATCTTTGTTTTGTCAGAAATTCAGCTAATTTGTGAAAAGTTGAACTAATTCATTAAAAATTCATTTTTTTTGTTGAAGATTCATCTCCTTGGTTAAAATGTAACTATCCAATTTTTAAGAAAATTAATATTCTAGATTAAAAAATCATCTTTTGGTTTGAAAATTAGTTTTTTTTTTATTGCGAATTGATGTTTTAACTGGCAATGTAACTATTCCATTTTTTGTTGAAAGTTGAACTACATACTTTATTAAATTTTTTTCTTAAGATTCATCTCCATGGTTGAAAATTGAACTATTCCATTTTTAGAAAATTAATGTTCTAGGTTAAAAAATCCTCCTTTGGTTTGAACATTTTTGTTAAAAATTAATTTTTTTTAGATTCATCAACTTGAATTGAAAATTCATTTCTTTGGTTGAAAATGTAACTATTTTCTCAAAAATTAGTTTTTTTTTTGTTAAGAATTAATTTTTTGAACTAAAAATGTAAATTTTCCATTTTTAGTTGAAAGTTGAACTATATGCTTTGTTGAAAATTCACTTGTTTGGTTGAATATTAATCTCCTTTGTTGAAAATTTAACTATTTCATTTTTAGAAAATTAATCTACTAATTTAAAAAATCATCTTTTGGGTTTAACTCTTTTGTTGAAAATTCATTTTTTTAAGATTCATTATTTTGTTTGAAAATTCATCTCTTGGGTGGAAAATGTAACTTATTTGTTGACATTTTTTTTTGGTTAGGAGTTAATTTTTTTAAATAACAAGGTAACTATTACATTTTTGGTTGAAGAGTATATATTTTGTATGGAAAATGTTATGATCTTTTCTAGTTGAAGATTCAAGTATTCTGTTAAAAATTGGTCATTTTTGTTCGAAAATTAATCTTCTTGGTTGAAAATTAACCCTTTTTAGTTCAAAATGAAACTATTTGTTTTTAAATTATTCTGGATTGGTTGATGATTCAACAATTTGATAAAAAATTAAACTACTTGGTTCAAAATTAACTTTTTCGTTGAAAATTAAAAGATTTTTATGAAAATTTATCTTTTTGGTAGAAAATTAACTTTTTTGTGAGTCATATTTCCGGGTTGAAAATTGAACCGTTTTGTAAAGAATTCGTCTGTTTGGCTTTAAATTTAAATATTCGGTTCAAAGTTAAAGTAATAGTTTGTAAAAAAATTTTGTTTTTTTAATATTCACCTCTTTAGCTTAAAATTTAAATTTTTTATTGAAAATTAGATCCTTTTGATTAGAAAATTAATCTACACTGTAAAAAATAAAAAAATTGTACTAGTTAGAATGGTAAAACTGCCAACAAAAAATTGGTGCAATTTCACTACTCTGATTATGGGGTGAATACCGGAGGGGCGTTAAAATAGACTAAAGTTAGTAATATAGTTTATGGACGTGCGTTATATGTAGTAATGTTAAGTTAAGGTATAGAATAATGTTTGTGTGCGTAAAATATCTGAAGAATGCGTTTATCGTGTGTTAAATGTTATAACTTTGTAATGTAAACAGAAGACCACAAATCTGGTGTCTGCTTTGCAGTACGGCCTCATTATTATTTTTTCGTGAAGAGATTGGAGATCTAAAAGAGGGTTTAAATTAAGCCATTTCTTAGCCCCACAAGTGGGAAAAATAGACTTATGTGCCTTTTGGGAGAACTGAGAGAGGGCTTAAATTCAATAGAAATTAATCCCTTTACAGGCCCTCCTGAAACCTATTAAGACCTACATTTAGAGGTCTAAGATAGGACTAAGATTTTGACTCAGGTATATTCATCTAAATGTTTGAAAAATATAAAATTATTTGGACTTTACGAAAGTAGGCAATACTGGTATAATAAATAATGAAAATCCTTTCCCCCTTTGCACTTGGTTTTGGTTCAAGTCTTGTGCAATTTGATGATATGTTGTCAAGGAAATGAAATTACTATTTATTGAAGATGTTTTCCTGCACGACTGATTGCAGGGAACCGTTTTGGTATGATCATTCAAGCGGATAAGAGTTCAGGTATCAAGGAAAATTCCGACCCCTTGCTGGATCTGGTAATCGCTTCCGAGGTTAAAGGCATCAATCCTAAAAGTTTTCTCGAACTCGCGGAATCTGCACGACTTCTGAGCGAGGCTTCACTGAAACCAGTGAAACCATGCATTGATCCAACTATTTCGGAAGGATTTTCCATTACCAGCATAGCCATGGCAGCGTCGGTGAAATCTACCCTCGTCAGGAAGCAATACTTCATCGAGTCTAGCGATAATGACGTTTGCGGAAGTAAGTGTCGTTATGTCTGCTTACTCTATCAATGAAACTCAAATCCGACTTTCAGTATTATGTGACATAAAGTTTTCATAATTATAGTCTCACTAAAGAACCTTGAGTATTTCCTGATAACTTATTCACAGAAGAAAACTGGACTTGTTATTCTATATCGTCTGATGTTTTCAGGGTCTTTTTTTAGTCCTAATTTTTCGGAAAAGTTTTTAATGAAGACAGCAATGTGTCACCGTCGAGTTTCTATATCAAACTGTTATTTTTCTTTTGACCTGACAGTCAGTGAGAATTCATAGGGGAAACTATTCAAGAGTAGGTCGCTCACATTTCCAAAGTTTTTATATAATTTATAGAAGGTAATTGAGAATAGTAATTAAAACTACGGGAAGTCTTAACTATTTATTTAATTATTTCCACAAAAAGCAATACATAAAATTAATTATTTAACTCTTTTTAAGTAACCTTTTAAAAATTTGATTTTCACGCTTTTTACTGAAGAGTAGGTCATCGCCTTCTGGTGAAAAATTAGAAATGCAAAAATACTTCCTCTTGCATAATTATTAAGTATTATTAATGATCTTTAAACTCAAATGGTTTTAATAGGGTGAAATAGAGAAAATTATTTGAACTATTGGAAAAAAATATCGAACCGAGATACCAATTTAAATAGTTAATTTTCAATGTTACTTACTCTTTCTGACCTACTCCTCAGAAACGCACCGAGTAACATTAAGTTCTTTAATAATTGTAAGTAAAAAACGAAAAGTCTTCGTTTTCAAACATATTATTATTCCGGATCCAAACTTTAAAGACAATGCAAAAATCTACCAAGAAACAATTTTATTACGGTAAAAATTGTTCATGTACGATAGTCACATTTTTTTCTTTCATACCAAAAATCAGTTTTCTTATCTTACATATTTGTTACTCATAATATCTTTACAAATTTTTCTCCAGTTATGCTAATTGTTATGCTCAATATTGTAATTGAAAGCTTTAAAAAATTTTTTTGCACATATTTTTTCGAATTCAAATGGTCTACTCTTTAAAGTGACCTACTCTTGAATAGTTTC
>CAKNWU010197468.1:0-10729 GCA_932072015.1 Andricus quercustozae | reverse complement strand
ATTTCCGCGTTATTTTAACTTTTATTTTTAAGTATGGGTGAAAAAATATTGATCTGAGGACTGACTTGATCAGCTGTTATACTCGTTACATGGCCTTAAAGCCCTTGTTTTTAATGCCTACTTGAAGTTTGCGGCGTTTAATTCTACTTTCTAAATTAACTGTTTCAGTATCAAGACGTTGTATCGATAAACAAACTTTCAGGGATCCACCGCCCGCATCAATACCGATTTTCAAATGAACGTTAGAAACATCTCTCTTTTCTTTGATGTAACAAAGAAAGTCAGGTACATTTGTGCAATGAATAATTATTTGATCCATGCGCGCTAGAACATTCTTTTTCGTTTCGTTAAATGGTACTTTTTCTCGAAGTTCCGCTGCAATTTCGATCGTTTTTTTGTCACTTAAATTGTGTTTTAATTTCAATTTGACGGTATCATCAGTAGTTATTTCATACGTTTTGAAATTTTTACTTTTATTTATTGGCTTCGCTTAAATATTATCGACACTTCTCGATAAAGTAGATATCAATTGCTGCTTTTGTTTTGTGTCTATTTTATTATTTATTTCTTACAAACTATCCAAAGAAATAGATTTTGTACAAGTATGATAAATACCTTTTCGTATTTCACTGAAGCATTCTGTACATCCCTGGATTTTACCTGCTTTACTTTTTTTAGGCTTTGAGCTTTTTCGTATGTAGGGTCCTAGCTAAATTACATAAATAGCACTTACAACTTTGATTTGATCTTGTTGCTGTAGTTTCACTTAAAAACTTTGAAAAATCTGGCAGTTGAAGATGCACATAATATAATGCAGATTACAGAATAGCTGTCACATTGGACATGATAGCTGAGTTTTTCATTTTTTTGTACAACCAACACATCGTACTTATCTAAGAGCCATTATCCTGCGGTCTCTTTTTTCCTGAGGATTTTACACTATTAGTGAATAGTTCCTGATTCACTAACTGTTTGTACGGTTCGCCCATCTTAGTAAAAGAAAAATTTTCACATGCCCATACCCAGTGAAGTGGAGTCGTCTGGCGGTATATTTACTCATGCTACAGGTCCTAAATGATAATTTAGCAGCGAGGATGACCCATGTATAAACCTGTGTTTCACCGGGGTTTTAAAATAAAAAGGCATAGTATAATAGGTTTTAACCGCACTGATATGGAACTTAAATGCACCAGCCTTACGTAACGTGATCAACTCTAAGTTACTATTTTTAAATTTTAATTTTTTCGGGTAATGCATTTATATTCTATAAATTGAAATCATTGAGTATTTTTCACATCGTTTAGTTCAAAGATGCTGTCATCGAAACTCAAACAACGACAGAGTGACGTGGAAAAAAAACCTATGTTCATATTTTCTCAAGGGATACTTTCCAAACCAATTTTTGTACATAAACAAATGGTGACTTGTACAGCTGTTTTGGAGGGACCTTCTTGCAGTGAACGGATAGTAAGTAATGTCAAGAAGGTGTCAAGTTTAAGTTTTAAACTTAAAAAATAAACTATTTCCTTCAGCTATTATCTTCTAGAAAGCTACTTTTCTATTATCATATTCTTTTATCATATGTTCTAAAATTTATATCAGTTTTTCGAAGCTTTAAATGGTCCGTTATGTTAAAAACGGCCTTCTCTCGAGCGTAAAAGATGATACGATAGCTTGCGATATCAGCTTTAAAGAATTAGGTCAATATTTTATTTCCCTGGAAATTTACTTACGAAACAGAATTATCTTAGAAGGACAAGCTTGAAGCCTATAATTTATGAGATAATGAGTATTTAATAGTTAAACCGTATAACCTAATTTGTCAGTAAAGCGTTAATCAGTTGTTTCTTTAATTGGAAAAAATGAAGATCATTTATACTTTGATCGCCATATTGGCTATCATCTTTACTTCTATTGGTGAATATAATTATATAATATATCTATAATTTTAAGTATATTTCAAGTTTTCCGCAAATACCAATTTTCTATCCCTATTTCTACTTTTCCCAAACTCTGTTTGAGTTTATCCGAAATGAGTATGAATTAAATTTATATTTATTCCGAGAGACTCTAGAATGTTTAATTAACATATGTACGTGGTGCACAAAATTATATTCGATAAGTGATTCTATTATCGCGAAGTTTTTACGAATTTTAGAAGCAGAAAGTACTTTGACCGAGTGGAAGCGGAAATTTGTTTTCCTTGTTTCAAATCATGCTTACACACAAAGTTATATTTAATAATATGGCGTTTTTATTCACGCAAAACCCTCTACGAATCATAAATGAGTGCGTATCGGTACGGTTCCAAAGCCAAATCTTCCTATCTTGTCAAGTTTTTAAGAGAATTTAGTACAAACATAAAACTCTGAATAAATATTGTTAAATAAACTATTTTAGCTTGAAGTATGTTTTTACAATGTTGGCCTTTAGTTCTCTTCAAAAATTAGTTATAATTATCAACGGAAATAATTTCCTCGATTTTATAAATCATTGCATGAAATTGGTCAAGGAAAATTCCCATGCGTTTTTGGACAACATTAATGAGCACTTTGCTGCTTCATTACTATTTTTTGACAAATATATTTGCTTCCTCATAGAAGAAGTGAAAATACAAGAATACGAAATGATCAATCAATTCTACTGGAATCAAAGAATCATTCCTATTCGAGGAGCCACTCAGTAATAAATCTTAAATTGCTGCACGGGAAATCTTAAGAGATCTCTTGGCGGAACTCTTGGAAATCGCACAGCAATCTAGCATTCGTGAGAAATCTTGAAAATCTTTGGCTGAATGTAGACAGAGGTGAGGTGGTGTTGAGCATTTTGACTCAGAACTCCCGGCAATCTCAAAGAAATCTTGGGAATCTCTAGAAGAATTCGATACAGATTACCGCATCCAGTTTTAGGATTTCCAGATTTCCTAGTGAGTAACCCTCATTCCTATTCTTGTATTAACTTTGAATGATGTTGATTTGAAAAGTTTTACTGCAAAAAACAGACATTTCAAACACAAAACTGAACTCGCGTCGGTGTAGGCGTTGTCGTCAGGACAGGATTCCAGGAGCGTACGCTTTCTATGCTCGGTCCTATGTTAGCAAATAATTAAAGCGTACGCATTGCTTCTTATGTCAGCGAACGTATCCTATTGTAGATAGGGCCTGCAAAATTGCCTGTGCCCACACTGAACAAACGCATCATCGGCGCCCGGTCAAAAATCAGATTTCATAAGAAAATTTAGATTTAATTTAAGCGAATATTTTTTGTAATGAAAGGTAATGAAATTGTGCATATGCCTTTGCCAGACTATAATCTCATCCAATATTTCTGATGTCAATATCTCGATGTACCGAGGGTGGATGATTTTAGTAACATGGTGTACCAGCTTTCTGGTTCTATTTCCTTTCTTATATTGAGACAATCGACCCAAATTGCACCTTACTTTGCTGAAATCCATATCCAACTTGATCTTCCATGATGGATCTCGATCCCTTCCTTGGGCACGCAAATCCTTTGTGATGTTCATATTGGGCAGAGAATGTCTTTGTGTTGGTTCTAGATGTCTGAACTCTAGTAAAGCATGACCAAAATTCCTTTGAAGGTAAGGTAGTTTTTTTGGGATTTCGCTGTTTGTATCAACGTTATTAATATCCGGATGTGGTTCTGGTGTATCCGTTACTTGATGTTCGTTATCCGTAGCACCTATTCCTTCAGCTTCAATCAGATCCACGTTGTCCGCATCCTCCAAAGGGACTCATCAATAAGAAGCTGCTGTTCCACTTCTATTTTCATGGCAGCTATTTCAACCACCTACAAAAATCTGTTTAAAGATATTGACCGTTTTTGGTCTACTAGATTCTGCTCATTTATTATTGTGGCTAACTCTGGGCACTTAGGTAAGAAGAGTCTATGATGTTCACTCCGCACACTTTGCCCACTTTTCTCTGCCAAAAAATAATGGCGCATAACATCCCTGTTCATATGGTATGTCCATTTTAATCGCCTTCTTGGTTGCTGAACCCTGCTTCTCCCTCTGGCTGTATTAGGCCATCGACCTCTCGAGGATGTGGTGGTGTTGGATCATCAATTGGTTGAGTGAGAACATGACTTACCGCTGCTTGATCGTGTCACACGGCTTCCTCTAACTGATGTTCATTGCCGCCGTTTCTCCACGCCAAATCAACCTGTTGTTTAATCTCCATTGCTTGGTGTTCTGAGATGTGTAGATTAGTTCCGATATCCATTCACTTTAGCGATACGATCTCTTAGTGCGACTTTCTTTATATGATGATACTTTGCAGCTAATTTCGTTCTAAAATTATATCCTTTTTCGCGTGTGGTTTGAAACAAATGAAATCAAAATATTATTATTTGATAAGTTGTAGGCTCCAGAAGCTACGATCATGGTTCCTTAAAGCAACCAATCCTGACGCAACTGGAATGTGTGCGTCATCCACTTCTTCTTCTTCTTCTATCCTAGAAGGTAAGCAAGAGCGGGAAATTCACGCAACGGACTTCGTACAACACTGTACCTTGGAGTCCGGTTTCTAGCCGCTGATGACCTTACGCGGCAGACGAAACAGTTGGAGATTAAGGTTTTACCTCTGGATACTTTTATTAAGCTACCTATCTTTATAGAATATTATGGGGAACAGTGTTGATGGACCAGTTGAAGTGATCCCAGAAGAAGATCCTTTTGCATCCCGCTCGTGATGGTCTGAGCCTGAGGCTAGCATATCGGGATTTGGTTTAGTTGGCCACGAAATGAAGCTTCATGCTTCCAAGACAGTCGATTATGAGAACTACAAGATGGACTTTGTTGCCTTGGTACATCCTGCTGAGCTCAAAAAGAAGTGCTTAATATTTCACCCGTTTATCTTCCTCCTTTGCTGTGATATTACCATCGATTGGTACCGAGAATTTAATCCCGTAAATGATTTTCGTCTGTAGATCTTGGAGGACAATACCAGGATTTGTAGCTCTGATACGTTGAATGGTGCAGAATGAGAAGTTGCAGTAGATATTACACTGATTATTCTGCACAACGGACTCGAGTTATCCCTAGGCGAATGACAAGAGTGGCATTATATTAATAACATAGAAGTGCCGAAGGTCGTAATATAACACTTTTAGAGCCGCATTGTGTGTCTCTCTAGTTACCCACGGCATGCATACTTTGAGCGTTATCATTATGTGCGCGGAAAACTGACGTGTCTGTAAAGCCTTCTTGACAGGCAAAAAGAATTCCTTCAGTGGTCGGCTTTACACCGACGAACGCAAGGTTATTTTCACGCGCGTAGAACTGTTGGTGGGAGAGAAACTTTCTCCTAGGAGAGCGCGTCTAAGAAGGGTTGCCAACTTATAAAATGCATGCTTTCCAGATGATGGAAACTGTCGGTAACGTAGGTCATCAAAGGTAATGATGCACACAAGCCGACAGTTAACGGCAGTTTCGATCAGCTGGAATATCTGAATTTTATAAGTTGGCAACCCTTCTTTCACGCGCTTTCCGAGGCGGAATTTTCTCTCCCACCAAGACTTTTACGCGCGTGAAACTAACCTTCCGCTCGTCGGTGTAAAGCCGACCAGTCTCCACTCTCAATCTAGCAGACTTGAGGAACATGTTGAACAGACCCATCGATAGTTCTTACCTACGTAGAATGCCGTAGAATTTACCATAAATGGGCTTCTTAGCATGATCTCTTAGTAGAAGCGAATTTCATATTCCTGTACACGACTTTTGAGCACCAAAGGTGTTAGTGATGGTAGGCCATGTGTAGTGTCACTGGAATCAAGTAGGAGACCAAGCTCCTCTGCAGTTTTCAACCGAACGTTATGTAAACGACTCTTCTCCCCTTCTTTGACATCCTTATTGGAAAAGGCTTAACCCATTCACGACCAAGAACTACAATTTTTGAACTTATGTTCAAGCTTCATTCTCATGACTAAAAAAAAGAGAAATTTCCAAACGAAAACCATGTTTCCTTGTAGTTTTGGGTATGTTCTTCAAGAATCCGAGGTCAGAATGGACTGTGATCGGAATAGTTAAACTTCAAGAAAAAACTTGTCTCACCGATATCGAATAGCCATACTCTTCGCAAAATGGCGGATCCATACCCTTCGCAAAACGGCGCGTCCGAAATGGCGGACATGAAATTTTGAAAAATCTACGATTTTCGCATAACTTTGTACCCGAGGGTTTCCGGGGTCGCTGATTATAAATTTGGCATCGTATTTTTAAAATTCAAAAGGGCAGAATCAATATGGCATCCACCGCGTACTCCACATGGGTAGGAACAGAACGTCTTTTGGGTTTTTATTTGTTCTGCATCAGAACAAATGAATAGCTCCCCAGGCAACGTCGGGTCGTTTGTATCGGATCTTCATTTGTTTCATGCACTATATTTAGATCTAGTTGTAAAAGACACTTTCAACATTCCATTGTGAATTGATTGGACGGGTTTCAATACTAAGTTCCTGGAAGATTCAGTTAATTATTTTTACTACCATCGCCATGTCGCTAACAAAACGCAAAAGACGTTATGTTCCTACCTATGTAAAGTACGCGGTGGATGCCATATTGGATCCGCTATATGAAATTCTCAAAATCCAATTTGAAATTAGTAATCAGCGACCCCGAAAACCCCCGAGTACAGAGTTGTTCAAAAATCGTAGTTTCCAAAATTTCATGTCCACCATATTGGGTCCGCCATTTTGAAGTTCAAAAATCGATGTCAAATTCATAATTTTTTTTCTTGCAGTTCAAGTATTTCTATCACCGTTTATCATAGTTAGGATCGAGTCCCAATACTCTTTTGGCTCGAAAAAAAATTATGAAAAAAAAATTTCCGATTTTTTGGTACTTTTCTCAAAATTTGGCGCCATATACTGGACCAAACTCCATTCTGGCCACGGATTCTTAAAGAGCATACCCAAACCCACGAGGAAACAAGGGTTTCGTTTGGAAATTAATCTTTTTCATTAATGAGAATGAGGCTTGAACATAAGTTAGAAAATTGTAGTTCTTGGTCTTTAACAGGTTAACAGGAAGCAGCATAGACTCTTAAGAGTAATGCATTTGTATTGTTATGTAGTCGCTTTGTTTTTCTGGAATCAAGTCATGGTTTTTAGTCAAACACGATCAGAACTACAAGGACAAGTGACAGTTGATTCGAGGTCAAACTAATGTTTTATTTTTTTATGATTCATCTGAGGAACGATGTTCGTCCAGAACACTGCTAAATTTACCTAACAGAGAGAGAGAGAGAACCAGACTCAAAATCTATCATCTTCTACCAGCCTACCAATCAAAATTCAGCCCACTTACCGACGCGGTCATGAGTGTAGTAGCTTACTGCACAACGTGGTCGACAAGCGGGTGAGATTCCCGCTCAGGGCGAAAAGGATTCATGACCGTACCAGTTCAAATCACGTGCCTAACATCAACTTCGATACCATGGGTGACATCTAGCGGCTGCCTATTTTAAATCAGTGAGGCCTAGGCGCTAACCAAAGGGGAGCGTCGGTTCGCCCTGTAAGCGCGGGGTAGCATAACAAGTAGTCTGCCGGTATTGTTACGCCGTGGGAGAGGGAAGCGACGGGGTACGTCGTCCGAAAAACGGCAGGCTCCGATCTACCGAGTCACTCATTTTAACGAGTGTGAGAATTGAAGGCCTGCCTCTTAATGTATTAAGTTGTTCAGTCACGGTTAGTATAAATTACGAATTTTGATTATGGCATCAGTGGACGCCAGTTTTCTTCGATTAAACGTCCTATTTCGAGGTAAGCGGACGATAGATTTTCCAGATAAAGTTCAATGTTTAGTTTAGCCAAATTATATTTTCTTTAGACTTTAAGATTAAATAGCAGCATGATCAATTAGTGAAATATCATGTGTAACTGACTTGCCGTGCCGCCAAATACTTTTTCATCAATATTTAGCTTAGTTTTGGATTAAGTTCTTGTATGTTTAAATCTTTCAAATATAATGTCTTTCTTATTCATTAATGAAAAAAAGGTTGTTTATTTCGAAATTTGGCCTACACCATCTCTCTCTCATCAGAAATTTCTGTGCATGGATAAGCTTTACAGGTTTTACCCCTTTATAATCCACGCGACTCTCCGAGGATGCTGACCTAGGTGGAGAGCGAGGGACGAGCGGTCGAATCCTTTGGACTTCTGTGGTTCCAAGATTTCAGGGCGGTGTAAATCACACCTTGCGCCAGCCGAGAAGTTTTGTTTTACTTTATTAGGCTGAAGCCCTCAACGAAGAGCCAGACAGGTCCAGAGGAAAATATGTCGCTGAATTTTGGGGTTGAATTTTTCCGGTCATAACCAGAAAACGGCGTTATAATCTTATCAGAATTCCTAAAAACCTACTAGCACTTCTAAACTAGTCCTACTAGTCATATCTACATTCTCAATCTCAAAAACTCTCTCGAGGTTACAATCCTCCTTCCTGATTCCAATGGTTTATTTTTCCTTGCAACAGATCGCAAGATTTCGCACCTGATATGAGCATGTAAATCTTAACATCATCAAGATACAAGAGATGGTAACAAATTAGGTTGGGTATAAGATCATTCATATAAATCATGAAAAGAAGAGGACCTAAATTGGAGCCTTGATGAACTTCAGACAAGGGGGCAAATGGACAAGCGGAGTGAGCACTATATTTCACTACATTGGGTCTCTTAAGCAAGTAGGATTGAAGAAGCTGTAGCGGTCAATGCGGCAAAAGAAGATTGAATAATTTATTTATGAAAATATGGTGAACAATCTTAACATCAAGACAATTGTAGAATTAGAATAATATCAAATAAACATCTACCAAAGACCATCAAGAAGTTATTACTCATGATTGAGACAGGATGGTAATTCTCAACCTGAGTTTTATCCGTTTTTTTAAAACGGAACAAACCTTTTTTCTACTTCTAGGCATCTGGCAAAGATACAACACACAGGGCTGAGTCAGACAATTCTGTTAATGAAGTAATCAATGTTTCTGAAAGGTTTCCTTCAATTCTCAACACATCCCCAAGTAACTGGTGGGTTTGACCAGTCAAAGGTATTGGTATGTGACATCTTGAGTCAGCTGGTGTCCCGCACTCTCGAAGCCTAGTAGAATTTCTAAGGTGGATTTTAGATTGTGTTCAAAAACAAGTTACTGTTATTCCTTATAGTTTCAAATAAGCAGTAAATAACAAAAGTAAAGATTTATCCGAAACTAAGCGTTGCGTATAGAGTTTTCATCGTATACAGTGAAAACAAGAATAAGTGGGGAAAGTGCATTATTTTATCTAGCTGACTCAACTTTAAAAATCCAAGTCAAAAAAGCAGGGGTAAAAAAATTCCTCGAACAACTCCTCGACAAGAAAATGCACGGAAACTATTAAAGAAATGTTAAAGATCTGTCCTTATTGATGGAGCTAACGCTTGCTTTCCTCTAATCATCTGAACCTAATTCAGGCCCTGAGGGTTTCATTTTCTCGTACCATGAAGGTGTGATTTCCACAGAAACGATGCGACCCTAAGAATGTTTTACTACCACCTTTGACGTAGTAACTGTGTTGCCAGCGACCCTGCCCCACCGAACGCTCCAAGGGAAATATAGTCAGTGGTCGAGAATTAGACGTGCCGAATTTACTGGAACTACAAATTAATGAAAACAGTCTCTATTGCACACGTGAGGCCTGACATACTTTGAGAAACGAACTATATTCGCGATCGAATTCTCAGCTCTGGCTGACAACAATATTAAATGCTAAGGCACTTGGTAGATGGAGGCAGAGAGCGGTCGTTCTTGGCTCGCTCCATGTCCTTAAGCCACTCGAGGGTTTCGCTGGCCTGCCGTTGTGATTTTTTCGTGCCCTCTAATCACTCAACTCACGGTCAATTATATTTGCTTAATCAATTTTTAAATCCTTCAATCAAAGAGGTGAAAAAATGATATTCACGTTTTTAATTCTTATAATATATTTAGCAGAATTTATATAATTTTTTCAAATATCTGATTTATTCAATGGGACACTATAGTAGACACTATATTAATTTTTCAGGAATAAACCGACTTTCCGCAAAATGTAAAATATTACATCAATTATGACATCAGTTTTAACCAATTTTATTACTAAATTTTTCTCCTTGAAAGTGACTTATGAAATGTCAATATCTCAGAAAGACAAACTTGATGCCCAGAATCCATAAGATAACAAATATAGTACATACATTTACTCTGATAAAGACCCAGCTTATTCAGTATTTACATTGTTAACCAAATCGATCGTTAAAGCATTAATCAGTTTTTTCACTTCTTTGAAAAAATGAAGATCGTTCATACTTTGGTCACATCCTTGGTGGTTATCCTTAATTCTATAGGTAAATATAATAATATAATATATCTATAATTTCAAGTAGACTTTTAAGCATACAGAAAATAACTTTTGATCCGGCTTTAATTCGCATTCTATATCCCAACTGTTGTTTATTCTGAAATAGGGAAAAAAGCAGCTGCAAGATTTTTTGGTAAAATTCCAAGAAGAAGTCGTTTGGCTAAATTTGAAATTTGTGTGATAATTGCTAATGAATATTTTTTCTAGTCCACACTATCAAATGAAAACTTAAAATGAAATTCGATTCCATTGTTACTACACTCTTGCTGCTTCGACTGTCTTCTTTTGTAATTTTTTTCTGAGGAGAGGTGAGGGGCTGGGGTTTTAAAACGATCATC
>CAKNWU010197386.1:0-13748 GCA_932072015.1 Andricus quercustozae | reverse complement strand
GTCACTCTTCTCTTCATAGGAAAATCGTTTAAGGTTCAGCTGTCCCTTATCATTAGGGGTGAAAGCATGGTACTTAAGAGTACCTGGTATTGTGACAGCATTACTGAACCGATCTGCTAATTCCAATGTCAATGGTGTATGATCATCATTAGAACTGAAGAGTACAACTGTTTCCTTTAAATTTTCTCTGTCCCATTTATATAAATCACGAGCCCATAAAATCTGCTTATCTGCTGGACGCTGCAAGCTGGCTCTTGATGCAAGTCATTTTAAATTTCCTCCGACTCCATCGCATGGTCCTTTTTCATGCGCAGTTGGATGGAAAGTCCAGTCTGCTGGAATTTCAAAGTCTTTCGTGGCACAGGAGGTTGGAAAAATTATATTTATAATTACATCATAATTACATCATAGTGTAAGTTATCGGAAATTATCGCCATGCTCACATGTTTCGATTCATCTTCCGCTTTGTAGTAGATAACTACTGTGAAAATGGATGCCTGATTATTATTCCAGTGAGAAGACTGGATAGCATTTTGAAAAACGTAAGCATAATTTTCCGCTGTCGTTATGTCGTTATGCTGCAGGACATTGTGAAGAAAATGACTTAGCAAAAATTCCTCAAAATGACTGAAAGTGATTCCGAAAGAGCACATGAAATTAAAAAATATAAATCATTGAACCAAAGCCGATTAGGTTAAGGCTAGAAAGATCATCGTTGTTCTTACTTGACTATTCTTTATCTATACAGAATCACAGTAGCATGCGTTTATTAGTTGAGGGACAAGTTGCGGATGTTTTTTCACCGCACGAAGGCGTTAAAATGGCTAAAGCTTCATGCAGATCCTCAAAATCAGCGATATCAATCAAGGAAAAGATTTTGAAGGGCTTGTACGTTATTCACTAAAATCCATTAATAATAATTAATAATAAACTATAAATAATGTGGGACCTCTATTGACTCTATTGACTATTGATTTTCGTGAAGCTGATAAAAGATTTACTTAAAATTACAGAGATATTATATCATCATATTTACGAATAGAAATGAAAATCAGGGCCAAGGACAAGAGCCGAATACAGACAATCGTCATATTTTCTGATCAGATGAAAAACTGATTAAGGTATTAATAAACAATTTTGTTAACAACGTAACTAATGAATGTGGCAATCCTTGATTAGGTTATATAATCTACACTATAGTCGTTATCTCTTAGTTTAAATCCGTAAGTCTTGTCCTGATGAGATATTTACATTTGATAAGAGTCAGCTTTAACCGAAAAAAATAGGTAACGACCAATAGAAAGCTTTGAAAAACTAATATAAATTCTAGAAAATATGTTAAAACAACTATGTGAAATTATTATTAATAATATTACTATAATTATTATCTAAATATGAAGGGCTAATTACATTCCTTTTAAGCATAAGGTTTACAGATTTTACAGATTTCGCGGGTTTTCAAAAAATTATAAGAACTTTCGAAGAATGTTATAAAGTTTTTTTAAGCGGAATTTCAGCAGATTTTTTAAGTATTCCGAGGCACTCCACGTTATTTCGAAGAAGTTCTCATGCTTTCACGGAATTGAAAATTGTTTCAACGGATTTAAAAGAATTTCACAGAAACTCCTAATATCTGAAGGGATGTTTTATGATTACGGGATTTCAAAGGAATTTCGAAGTAGTTTTATGTAATTGGAAGTTTTGTTAAAAGATTTCATGCGACTTCAAATGATTTCGGGGCACTGTAACAAAATCCCTTTAAAATCATTTTAATTTATTTGATAAGATTTAAAGGAATCTCAGAGAATATCTGTGACTTTTCTGTAATTCGCTAGATTTTAATGAATGTAAGAAGATTTTATAGATTTTCAAGCTTTAAAATAAATATTGTGTTTCACATATAATACTATTCATAACAATTATATTGAAACGAGGCGTTACTCATTCTCGAAATCTGATGTACATATACAATAAAACTGTGCTGATATCAGATTTTATTATATTGTAATCTGAATCCTATTTATAGCCACAAAATTAGTCCTTGGTGCAAAATAACATTAAAAATAAACAAATTAAATGCGCACTTTCTTGTATACATAAAAACAAGACCATGAAAATAGCTATGTGTCAATGTGGGTGGGATTATGGATATCATCAAACTATAGTTCGGAAATAGGTGAAATAGAGGGATTGCATCGCGAGGTGTAGCTGCTGTGGGAAACTGACGGACTCTTGCCTGAGGGACCTAAACTAAGGAATGCCCCTTCCAGAGGGTTATAGCAAAGCCTCCTGGAGTTTCGAGGACGCGAGTTCTCATGCTTCGAAGCCATCATTTGATAGCCGTGAGGTAACGGAGACTTTGGGACACCAGCTCAAAACCCATAATATGTTGACCGGCCCCTGCAACCGGGGCTCTGCAGGGGGCATTCTTTATTTCCCTAGCTTCTTGTGGGACCAAAATGGGTGACATCCCTGGTGGAAAAATCTTCCTGTATTTTTCCGCGGCCTCTATGCAATCAAGTTTGCAGATAAATGCAGATAAATCTTCTTTCTTCTATCTGCAAAATTCCCCAATTTCTCTGCTAATTTGGTCTCACAGATATTTGCGTGAAAATTAGTATGCAGAGAAAAATTATTTGCAGCGAAATGCAGGGAAGCTCTGCCTTTTCCTACAATTTTTTTGCAAACTAGGTTTTACTGAGATTTGCAGTAAAGGACTTAGAAGAATTTTATCCAGAGAAACTGCTTGCAGAAAGAAGCAGAGAAAGTCTGCGTTCTGGACTATCTAGCAAGGCTGGTTGAGCCCAGTCCTCTTTCAAAAGTTCATGGAACTTGGTTTGTCCTAAGTTTAAGCTAACGTTAGTTCGGGCTTCCCACCCCTTGAACAATTGGCCAACTGATCAGGTCTTCTCCTCTTTTACCCCACAGGGTACCTGGTCAGTGAATATATTTGGTGGCTATTTACTTGACTTGATATGGAAGACAAACGCATTCTTATCAAGTTTGCTAACTGGAACGCTCGTTGTGTGGTTGGCAAGAGGGAAGCTTACTCTAGAGCAGACGTTTGAAATCAAGGGCTATATAACCCATATATTTGATAGAGTTATCCGTAGGGGAGGAGGATCGCTGATTCAAATCAAGGACGCTTACCTTGTTGACAGTATCGACCTGACAGGTCCTTGGGACATATGTTTCTCCTGAAGCGAGAATCACACAGGATTCCTGGCAGGGTTTAATGGACCATCATATCGGCTCCGGGTCGGATGGCCAATAACGTCGATCTGGTCTCCTCCACAGCTGCCCTTGCATCGATCTCCACAGTCAGGGTTAGCGACAATAGTTACCACTCGGATCATTTGCCGGTCTTTGGAAGGCTTTTCCGGCATTCAGCTTAGATCTTGCAAGGGGAGGCATACCTGCAAATATTTATGATAAATTCATAATGACGGTTTTTAACTCCCTAGAGGTGAGTGGTGCATATAGAGCTGATTCCCTGGACAGAGTAAGGGCAAGGCAGCCACTCTGGTGGAACGCCGAGTGTGAGGTGATCCCATCCAGAAGGAAACTGGCAAGAAAGAGGTTCTTGGCTAACCAGTCTGATGAGGAGATGGATGCTTATATGAAGGTAGACAGCGAGGTAACGGCTCAGTTGAGGGGAATAAAGCACCAATCCTTCCGAGACATTTGCGAATCCTTGGATCCGGTAACTGGTTTGTCGAGGATTTGGTGATTCGCTCGGACATCCCCCCCCCCCACAAATAAGAGACCTTATTCCGAACCCACATGAGCTCGACCTTATGACCCAGCCTTTTTCTTGAGAAGAGTTCCAGCTGGCGTTATCCCATTGCAAGGCCAAGTCTGCCCCTGGCATGGACGGCCTGTCGTATGCAGTCATTCAGGGCTTCTCGGATCCATTGTTGAGAATTGTGCATGGCCTGTTTAACGCAATGTTCCATGTCTATTTTTTCGCGGATTCTTCTTTCGCTGGTATTGGACTTAAAGGGCGCGTTTAATTTTTTTCTGCCGAGGCCTCTGATTGATGAGTTGAGGGATTTAGGGCTTCCGGTAAGATTGCTTAACCTAGTTCCTTTCGTGGTTTACATACGGAATCTCTTCTTCTCCTCGGATGGAAGCTGAATTAATGGAGCCGAAGTAGTTGATCTAACTCTTTTTGGCTGAATAGTCTACCATTATATTTTTGGTCAAGAATTTTTTTTTTTTTTTTGGTTAAAAATGTTATTTTTTGTTTCAAAATGTAATAATTTTGAAGAAAATGCAACACTTTTATCAAAAGAGTATCCCTTTGGATTGAAAATTTAACTTTTTAGTTGAAAACTTATCTTTTCGGGTTGGAAATTCCACTGTTGATTGAAATTTTGTTTCCTTATTGAAAATTCAATTATTTCGGCAGGAATTTAATCCTCCTTGGTCAAAAATAAAACTGATTGCTTGAGCATTAATCTGTTTTGTGTGAAGATTTAACTATTTGCTTGAAAATATGTATTTTTTGTTTAATTTTACTGATTTTAAGTTAAAATTAAAACCATTATGTATGAATTGTCGCTAAGAGTGATTGGAATTTTAGGAAAAAACATTATTTATCTCTCTCCCATTTCTTTGCTTCTAGATTATTTTTATAGTTGACCAGTGGATATTTTAAAATATTACTGGCACTATTTCAATAGAAATTAATAATTAAATTTGTATCATAGACTAGAATAGAATTTACTACACCATGGAAATCCAATAATTGTTGTACATTATATATTTATCTGGATTATTACCAGATAATAATATTTACCTTAGGCTGAACATGATAGAACAAAAAATGTGGTGTTTTAACTCCGCTGAAGAATATATCGATTATATTTTGCCCAGGGCTTGACGGTAATTTAATATTACCCTAAAATTAAAACTAAAACACTCAATCATTTTATCTACCTTTGTTAATTTAAGTAAAAATTCAACCCTAGGAATATACAGGTGCCACTCCCCCTTTACACCTTTTGATATATTTGTCTATTCATTTGATATTAAATCATTTCACTTTAAAATTTATATTTTTTGGCTGAAACTTCAACTTTTTTAAAAATTTGAAATTAATTTTTAATTCAATTCTCATCTCTATGTTTGAAAATGTAACTATTTCAATCAAAATTCGATATTTATGATAGGCATGGCTGTAATAAATGGATACAATATCCGAGAAGGTATGACCGATCGTGGTCTTGGATTTGGATATTTTTTATAGAACGAAATTATACTTTTACATTAAAATTTCATAATTGCACCAGAAAATGTAATTATCGTAGATCGTGCCAGTGATATTGTTTTCTATTTTAATTTTTTGTATAGAAATCACATTCTGAAAATTTGGTTTCTTAATTTTAGACAGATTGTAGAAGTCTTTCCGTCCGAAGTATCAACTACGTATTATACGCCACCAACCAGAAAAAAAGACTCGCCTACAGAACAATGTATAACTGCACGTGGAAAATTAATTTATCGATGAAGAAATGCTTTGACAAATTTGAGGGAACTACAGCAAACAAATATTGGCACGGAATTGACGACAAATTTAGACACGGAAGGTGAGTAATTGCAATATTTTATACTCAATGAAATTACTGAGATCTTGCTCAGTCTCTGTACGAAGCTGATAAATAATCTGCATCAATTCTGCATTCTAGATTCGCCTCCAGATGTAGAAGAGAGCATCGCTTGGTCAGACAAAAATCAAGCTCCCTGGAACTTGGTTAAACAACATTGTGCCGTCACACGGAGATATCGCAGAAAAGATATTTTGGGATACACTACAGGAAGCTGTATAGAAAAGGCTTTCCATGATTGGAAAATCCTCAAACATCCTCAAGGGCTCAACATCATAGATGATGACTTCCTTGATTTGGATCTAGTGACTGACTTGGATCCTATCGGGAAATGGGACATTTTCTTCAGCTTTTTGAGCAGCAGAACTAAGTTGCATCGTAGAGATGACAGTGCACATTCACTTCTTGAAGTTTGTATTATTTACTGTTTTTTAGACTTCTGGTGACATAAAACGTGTTCAGGAAGAACGGGTCAACTTCATGCATGGTATGCAAATGAATGTTCAACCTTACATCATCGTTGTGCACACCAACATCAACGAGATTGCAGAATCATTCGTTGCCGTTGATCAAACACTCTACCATGTGGGATCAACAAAGAAAGCTCTTGATGTCTGTCTTAAGGCTTTTCACGTATTACATGCTAAGTACCCAACCGAAAGGCATTCTTTTGTAGATGATTATTCAACGAGGACTTTACGGTTTCAGCACTCCTTGAGATGACATTGTATCTCATGTAGAGCACCTCTTTCACGAGTTCACGAAGCATTTCAAGGTAGTTGAAAATCCGAACGATTGAATGCTTTATCTCTCTTAATTACAAGATGCTTTAATGCAAATTTTAAGATTCACCTTCGATTACTAATAATTTAAACATTGAAGGATTCGAAAACCAGGTTTGGTACCTAACGGATGTTATAATAAATAAATTAGGCGCAAAAATTAAATTATCCGGAAGCCATGGGATTGAAATTGTAGAAGACTTTAGAGAATATTTCAACTTGATTCTCATAGATCATTTACAAAAGATTAGGAATAACTTAAATTCCAATCAATCATCTGCCTTCGAAAACATTTTGGTAATTGCCAAACGATCGTTCGAACCCGTTAGTACTGAGCACTTGGCATTCAAACGGTTTGAAGAATTAAGCTGTTTTATTAAACCTCTAGAAGACATTGGCATGGACACTGCGATAAAAACTCGTAGCGTTGAAGGAAAAAAAAGAGCACATGATAAAGTAGGATTAGCAATTGTGCCATTCGGTAAAGTACTAAGAAAATTTCTTGAATTGCCACATTTTTTCCAAGATCGTTGCTTATATTGAAAAGTGTAAGTAAAGTGAATCTTACCATTCAGTTGTTCAAAGTGAAATGTGGAAACAAATTTAGATACTTAATTTAGAGGCATGTTATAAAGTATACTGATTTTACAACTCCATTACACGGTAGATCATAAATGTTTAAATAATAAAGAGATTTTTACTCACGTGATCGATAAATTTATTGATCGGAATTTGGACTCTCACCAAGCACTTAGCTACAAAAAGGGCTTTAACGCGAAATATCCTTGTCATCTTTGCTTTGCAACGAAAGAACAATGCCGTGCCATGGTAACACAATGTTCAACTTGAAATTTGTTGATATGAAGTTCCAAAATTCTGAAACGATTCACTGCTCAAGGTATTTTTTCCTTACAAGCCTTCAATTACAGATGACGAAACTTTGATCTTGGTCCACATTTGGATATTCATATTCCACCAGTCGACATCGCGAGGAGGCTGACCCTGAACATGCCCAGGCGAAGCACACCTGCCCAGTGATGGAGACAACTGGTTTACAGATGGCTCCAGGAACGAGGAGAATGCATGAGCCGGTGTGTATCGTAGAAGGAATGGAATGGGCTTCACAATTGAGTTGGGGTCCTACGCCACAGTTCTGCTATATTGGCCTTGAATGGAACAACGACCACGTCGCTATTAGCATGACAATTCTTTGAGGCACTAAATATGCTAGCGACGGAAAACCGAGTTACTCTACTATGGATCCCTGAACACAGCGGTATCAAGGGCAATGAGATATCGGATAGGCTAGCCAAACTAGCAGCAAGAAGAAATTTTACTGGACCCGAGTCAGTTGTAGGTATTTCCAGTAGGTCAGTCACTGAAGAAATTAACAGTTGGCTGACTGAGGAACATCAGAATGTGTATGAGTTGGTCACTGGTTGCAGACAGGCCAAAACACTCTTGGGCTCAAAGCTTAATTTTAACCGAGCAAGGGAAATACTCAAGCTCGGGAGAAAAGAGATCAAAGTCCTTACATAAATGTTTATGGGACATGGAAACCTTTGTCACTGCCCTGCGATTGCGGGGAAACGTCTAACACTTACTGGCAGTTACTGCATCAGTGAGTCGGAGATATCAGTCAACAGCGTGGCTGCGGTCCTCTCCTTATGGAGAGGGCTTTGGGGTTACGCTTAGGCTCACAAGGGGACGCAACGGGATTACCTAAGCATCAGAGCCTGTTACGGTCTCAACCCAAATAATAATAATAATAATGTTTGAGCATATCAGTGGTAAAAGACGAACTGCAAACTACACCATAATAATAACTGAAAATGACCTTGAGGTCGAACAATTGAAAATTTCATCGTCAGAGTTGTCAACTCTAATCTGATATCTGGGGCTTATCATAGGTGAACTCATTCCTCTCGGTTAAGAAGTATGGGAAATGTATGAGCTTTTACGAGATATTATTTGTCTTTTAATGTCACGTAAATTTGAACAAGGCATCACTACTAAACAACTTGCTACTCTAGTTGCAAAATATCACACCTTATGTATCCGCATATTTGAAGAGCTGTTGCAGGAAATCATGAGGAATTAAAATACTATAGAAAAGTCAACAAAGGTTTTGATAAACGAGTAACATGGGGAATCTTAAGCCAGTGGTATTCACATTCTTACCTACTTTGGAAAAATTGTGTACCTGATTAAATCTATATATAAAAAATTGTCCAGAAGGGATTCTACAAGAATGCTTATATAATTTTCCCCTTGAATCACAGCTGGTGATCATACATATTTTCATCAAATAGGCGTGATTTTGTCGCACAAAATAGTTAATTTTGTTCAAATTCAGATTTTCTAGATTGCAAAAAATAATTATTCACCTTCAGTGAACGAGCACTTTTCTCAAACAAATATATTGTACATTGAATTAATTATTTCTTTAGCTCAAATATTTGAGAACCACAGTTTGAATTGATATTTCTTTCAAGTAAGCAATTCCTTATCAAGCGCGAGCAATGCAATTCCTCCAAAGACTAAAATATTTCTTTGAAGAGAAATTTATCATCACTACATCAAATAAATGTTCACTTAACTGAAACACGTGTACCATACATAGAAGAAAATATTTAATTACTTTTAGAATATATATTCTTTGATCAAATGAATATTTTGTCAAATTCATTGTGTCAAGATAAGGATCGAGGAATTACATATTTGATGCAATTAGTACGTTATTTTGATCAAAACACATTTCTTCAGTTCAAAGAAATATTCGTAAGTAGGGTAAGCATAAGAACGGAACGCAGCACCCGAGAACTGAAAGTCGCGAGCGATTTTTCATTTTTTTATTTATGGTATGGAGAATTACAGTTTATATACGAAATACTGTAAAACTCTTTGCGATTGGGTTCTGCTTGCCTACTGGACATTCCGCGATTTCTTCTGCGGTCAATTCTTGAACAGCGCCGCTGTTCATGTTTATTTTCGCCCGTTTTGCCGTCAAATAAAGAGGTTTATATATTCCACGCAAAATCGTGTTTCTGCTTGATGATTTTTCCAGTATTGCCCAGACGTCACCATTGGACGTTGATAATACAATTTGCTCTTCGGTTGGCATGGGCTTAAGGGCTAAATTTGTCGTTCTCAATTGAACACTTTCATCGCGAGGAAAGATGTATCTTCGAAGTTCAAATATCCGGTGCGGATTGTTGTACGAATTTAGTCGAGCAGATCTAAGTTCTTCAACTTTAAATCCAAGTATGCGAGAAAAAGATTGACCAGCAACAGGTGACCTGGATCTGCCGCGAAGAGCAGGTTCATCAGGCGGTGGAGACTCGGCAGAAGGAAAAGAAGAAGGCTCACCTCGAGGAACACCCGGAATAGGGTCGCCATTAGGAAAGCATTCAAACTGTGAACTTATTGCTGCAATAAGAAACACAGAATTGCATTATTCTTAAAATACGCCATCTTATGTTGGTATATTATGAGTAGTTGACTAAGTAACGATGGTAAGTTTGTCATTTTTGTGGTCTATGTTAAATGACTTTAGTAGACTTGTATTTGATAGGAATATACATATAAAACCAGCGTACTGCGGGGAAATTGTCCTTATTCAGAGATACGAACAGTATCGTCTTTGAATCCACCTTCAGCTGTCAAACAAGGTTTATATGATTTTACGCATGTATGGCCAACTGAGCAATTTCCCCGGATTACGCCGGTTTTAAACATGTATTCCCATCAAATACACGCCAATTATAGCAATTTTCAATAGCTACAAAACGTTCCGGAGCGGGGCAAAAATCAACCAATTTCCAAGAATTTACCTTCAGCGGTTAAACAAGGTTTATCTGATTTTACGCATGCATAGAAAACTGGAGCAATTTCCCACTCTGCACTCGGACGTGCACAGTTGTGTTCGTGCAAGGTTGCTCCGTGCAGATTAAATCGGAAAAATTCTGATTTCCGTAAAGCTCAAAAAAACTTAACTTGAAATTATAGATATATTATGTTATTATATTTACCAATACAATTGAAAACAGCCCCCAAGAATAAAACCAGACTCCAGACAATGCTCATATTCTCTAATTAGATGAAACACTGACATTTTACACGTCATTTTAATCAACATTTTAGCCGTTATCTCCGGCATTAAAGGCGTCAACATTGTCTTTCTGACATAATTAGATGCGATAAGAGTCCGTTTCAAAGCCCAACATTTGAGCCTAAATTTAATTTAATTTAAAGTATGCTGATTTACTTAACAAAATCCTAAATTTTCTCGTTATGATAGTGATAGCAATAGTGTCAAGTTACTCTCAAATTTTATACGGAATTTAACAATTTTGAAGAAGGCTTATAGAGCTCTTACAATACTAGCTAGGGATTGATTCTAGATTCATGGACAATATTCGAATTGAAATATTTTGCAATTAGTTCGAAATAATATTCCTAAATATAAAATATCTGTTTGGTCAGATTTTTATTCACTATTGCTATCCCTTACTTCTTTTTCTAATTTATTTAAAAATCTCGTCACTAAAGTCTTTCCCTTTTTTTTAAAGGTTCGACACCAAGACTGAAGTTCTACGAGTTCCATGTTGAGCGAATTATTTTAAAACCATTAAATAAAACAACTTGAACAATATTCGCAATGAGACATTTGTCAAATTCATGCTAATAAATTATAATTTTATATCTTGAGTTCGATTGTCTCAACCTTTCACCTTTGCTTTTTTCTTCAATCCATGTATTCTATTTGGAACATATTTGGAATAAAAAAAGAGGAAGTATCCTAAGTTTTAGATTTAATTATTTTATAATAAGGTAAGTAAGTGGGTCTCCTTTGAGGCGTAAAATACCTCTTTATACAAACTCTATATTAGTTTTTGTAAATAATACAAAATCTTCTAAATTCTTTTTCATATTTAAATAAAAAAATTAATTGCATCTTAGAAGTAAAGGAAGGGAATTCAAAATTGCAAAATTAAGTTTTTCACTGTTTTTACCTTTAATTGTATAAAGCCTAAGTGTTTGTTTGTTTTTACTGGTGTAATAATTAAGAATTGTAGTTTACACACTAAATATCTTAAAATTCTGAGCGATTGGGTTTCGCGTTCCTACTGGACAATCCGCGATTTCTTCCTTGGTCAATTCTTCAACAGCGCCGCTCACCATGTTCATTTTCACCCTTTTTGACCCCAAATAAACAGGTTTATGTATTCCACGCAAAATCGTGTTTCTGGTAGATAATTTTTCCAGTATTGCCCAGACATCACCATTGGACGTTGATAATACCATTTGTTCTTCGGTTGGCATAGGCTTAAGGGCAGAATATCTGTTTCTCAATTGAATTGGTTTATCAGAAGAAAAAGTGTATCTTCGAAGTTCGAAAACCCGGTTAGAATTGTTGTGAGGAACAAGTCGAATAATTCCAAGTGCTTCAAATTTATATCCGAATAAGAAAGGAAAAGTTTTCTTTAGAAGAGGAGACCTGGACCTGACACGAAGAGATGGCTCGGCAGGTGGAGGTGACGCAACAGAACAACGAGGCCTGGCAGGAGGAACAAAACAGGAAACACCGGGAATAGGGTCACCATTAGGCAAGCACTCGAACTGTGAACTTAATTCTGCAATAAGAAAAAAAAGGATGAAATTTTTCTTAAACGACAAAATCGTATGTTAGTGCGTCATGCGTTCTGAATATGTTTATAGTTGTCAACGCAGTTTTCCACATAGTTGTCAATTGTTGGCAATGTTTTTATCGAATTCTGTTTGTTATAAGAAAAAACTTGAGGTTATTTTATCCAGAAAAAAAGATTCGCTTGGGATTACCCATAAAAAATCTCGTTGGTTTCCACATGAATCAAGGAATTCCGCGTGAAATTCAAGTAAAAAATTTAAAAAAATTAACCTAAAAATTCCACGTGGAATTCGTTGTAGATAAGTTCGTTGCACGTAAATTAGGAAAACTGCGTGCTCTTTTCACCTTGATTCCTATGTTCGGATTTGCTTCGTTGAAAGTGCTAGGGGTAAATTTTTTGGGATACCTGAATAATATAATAGGATTGGAAACATTGACTAAAGTTTGATGAAGGTAACTTGTGTTACCGCTTTAATTTCTTTAATTTGATGGCTCTTTTACAGGAACACACTTCGGTGATATGTGTGACTGTTTTACATGGAGATACTTTCAAATTGTTTTGTTAAAAGTGTTAGTGGTGGTTTTTGGGAGTTATTAATTTTGGATTATGACCGATCCTGTATATTTTCCTGTACCAGTTTGTGTATTTGCCACAAGTGGGGTGGTTTCTCAGATTTAAAGTTCGTTGCATATATTTTTACTCATCAAGTAGAAGAGATTGACCCTATATAAATTGAATTTTGGATGATGGCCAGGTCGTCGAAATTTAGGGATTTTAAAGGACTTATACGTTATTCACTAAAATATTTTAATATTAATTAATAATGAACTATACAGTCAGAGATATTTCCCCTTGTGACAAGTGGATGTTTCTTGACGTAAATGGAATTTGCTCTTAAATTTAAGGTTGAGGGGATTTTCATTTTTCTCAACAGGAATCCTTTTGCATCACAAATTATTCTCATGCGACTGATATACTTCCAACTGTGCACGTTCAAAATCTATACGCGCAGAGCTGTACACTGGCTCTCGACTTGCACATTAGGACACGTGGAAATCTGGATCATGCAGATTAAATCGCAAAAATTCTGATTTGCGTAGAACTCCAAAAAAATTGATGTAAAACTATATATATGTTATATTATGATATTTACCAATAGAATTGAGGATCAGTGCCAAGGACAAGACCACAATCCATACAATCATCATCTTTCCTAATCAGAGTAAAATCTGGTTAATGTATGAATAAAGAATTTTATTAAAAATGTAACTAATGTATATGCGACTGCTTCATTAGCTTATATAATCAATATCATAATTGTTATCTCTTACACTAAATACGTCAGAATTGTCCTTCTCAGATATTTACATTTGATAAGAATCATTTCGCCAGTTATGTAATCTGTTTCGTTTTAGGGAAAGCTGGTTTATACATGTCGAATTTATATACTGGCTCATATAACGACCCATTTAAGGCTTCCAAAAACTAACATACATTCTACAAAACATTTTCAAACAACCGTGTCAAATTATCGTTATTAGTAATATTGATTTTCTAAATTGTGCCGGGTAATTACTCGACTTTCAAGATACACGAACCAGATTTCAAGATTTTAAAGACATTGGCTGTTTTTAATAGATCACAAGGAATTTTAGAGAATTCTATAATTATTTCCATGCAATTAGAGAAATTAAAGAAAGATCATC
>CAKNWU010197347.1:0-12377 GCA_932072015.1 Andricus quercustozae | reverse complement strand
CCTATCTCTTCTTACGCTCGATCTATTCGCGTCAATCTTTTTCTATCTTTTTGTCTATATAAATTCACGTATTTCTCTTTCAATCTTCTTTTCTCTATCTCATCCGATCCTGCTTCTATTAACGTCAATCTTTTTCTATCTCTCAATTAATCTATGCTCCTTTTATCTTTGTCAATCTCCTTATCCCTATATCTTCTTATCATCGTTCTATGTGAGTGAATCTTCTATCTTTTTTTCAATCTAAATTCACGACTTTGTTTACCAATCTCCTTTTCTCTAGCTCATCCTAGCGCTCTTCTATCAACGTCAATCTTTTTCTATCCCTCAATTAATCAAAACTCCTTTAATCTTCTTCAGTCTCATTTTCCCTATCTCTTCTTATCCTCGATCTATCCGCCTCAATATTTTTCTACATTTTTGTCTATGTAAATTCACGTCTTTCTTTTTCAATCTCCTTTTATCTAGCTCATCCTATCCTGTTTCTCTCAACGTCAACCTTTCTCTGTCATTTTGTCAATCTAAATTTACGTCTTTCCTTTCCAATCTCCTTTTCTCTCTCTCTCATCCTATCCTGCTTCTATCAACGTGAATCTATTTCTATCTCTCAATTAACCTAAACTCCCTTTATCTTCTACAGTCTCCTTTTCACTATCTCTTCTTATCCTCGATCTATCCTCGTCAATCTTTTTCTACCCTTTTGTCCATATGAATTTACTTCTTTCTTTTCCATTCTCATTTTCTCTATCTCGTCCTATCCTGCATCTATCAACGTCAATCTTTTTCTATCACTCAGTTACTCTCAACTCCCTACAATTTTTACAATCTCCTTTTCTCTATCTCATCCTATCCTGCGTCTATCAACGTCAATCTTTCTCTATCTTTTTGTCTATATAAATTCACGTATTTCTCTTTCAATCTTCTTTTCTCTATCTCATCCGATCCTGCTACTATCAACGTCAATCTATTTCTATCTCTCAATTAATCTAAACTCCCTTTATCTTTTTCATCCTCCTTTTCCCTATCTCTTTTAATCCTCGATCTATCCGTGTCAATCTTTTTCAACCTTTCTGTTTATATAAATTCACCTCATTCTTTTCCAATCTCCTTTTCTCTATCTGATCCTATCCTGCTTCTATCAAGGTCAATCTTCTTCTATCTCTCAGTTAATCTCAACTCACTGCATCTCTTCCAATCTCCTGTTCTCTATCTCTTCTTACCTCGATCTATTCAAGTCAATCTTTTTCTATCTTTCTGTCTATATAAATTCACGTGTTTCTTTTACAATCTTCTTTTCTCTATCTCATCCTACCCTGCTTCTAGAAACGTCAATCTTTTTCTATCTCTCAATTATTCTATACTCCCTTTATCTTCTTCAGTCTCCTTTTTCTATCTCTTCTTATCCTAGATCTATCCGCGTCATTCTTTCTCTATCTTTTTGTCGATCTAAATTCACGTATTTCTTCTTCAATCTTCTTTTCTCTATCTCATCCTATCCTGCTTCTATCAGCGTCAATCTATTTCTATCTCTCAATTAATCTAAACTCCCTTTATCTTCTTCAGTCTCCTTTTCCCTACCTCTTCTTATCCTCGATCTATCCGCGTCAAATGTTTCCATCATTTTCTCTGTATAAATTCACGTCTTTCTTTTCCAAACTTCTTTCCTCCATGTCATCCTATACTGCTTCTATCAACGTCAATCTTTCTGTACCTTTTTATCAATCTAAATTTACGTGTTTCTCTTCCAATCTACTTGTCTCTATAACATCCTATCCTGCTTCTATCAACGTCAATCTTTTTCTATCTCTCAATGAATCTAAACAGCCTTTATCTTTTTCAATCTCTTTTTCCCTATCTCTTCTTATCCTCGACATATCCGCGACAATCTTTTTCTATCTTTCTGTCTATATAAATTCTCGTCTTTCCTTTCCAATCTCCTTTTGACTATCTCATCCTATCCTGCTTCTATCAACAACAATCTTTTTCTATCTCTCAATTAATCTAAACTCCCTTTATCTTTTACAATCTCCTTTTCCCTATCTCTTCTTATCCTCCCTCTATCCGCGACAATCTTTTTCTAACTTTCTGTCCATATAAATTCTCGTCTTTCCTTTCCAATCTCCTTTTAACTATATCATCCTATCCTGATTCTATCAAAGTAAATCTATTTCTATCTCTCAATTAATCTAAACTCCCTTATCCTTCTCCGTCTCTTTTTTCATATCTCTTCTTGTCCTCGATCTGGTCACGTGCTTCTTTTGCTATCTTTCTGTCTTTATAAATTCACTTCATTCTTTTCCAATCTCCTTTTCTCCATCTCATCCTATCCAGTTTCTATCAACGTATGTCTTTTCCTATCTCTCAAATACACTAAACTCCCTTTATCTTTTTCAATCTCCGTTTCTCCATCTCTTCTTATCCTCGAATTATCCGCGTCAATCTTTTTCTATCTTCATGTTTTTCTCATCATATACTGCTTCTATCAACTTCAATATTTCTGTACATTTTTATCAATCGAAATTTACGTGCTTCTTTTCCAATCTACTTTTCTCTATATCATCCTATCCTGCTTCTATCAACGTCAATCTTTTTCTATCTCTCAATGAATCTGAACTCCCTTTATCTTTTTCAATCTCCTTTTCCCCATCTCTTCTTATCCTCGATTTATCCGCGTCAATCTTTTTCTATCTTTCTGTCTTTATAAACTCACGTCTTTCTTGTCCAATCTCCTTTTCTCTATCTCATCCTATCCTGCTTCTATCAACGTCAATCATTTTCTATCCCTCAATTAATCTAAACTCCCTTTATCTTTTTCAATCTCCTTATCCCTATCTCTTCTTATTCTCGATTTATCCGCGTCAATCTTTTTCTATCTTTCTGTCTATATAAATTCTCGTATTTCTTTTCCAGTCTCCTTTTCACGATCTCATCCTATCCTGCTTCTCTCAACGTCAATCTTTTTCTATCTTTTTGTCTATATAAATTTACGTCGTTCTCTACAAATCTCCTTTTCTCCCTCTCATCCTATCCTGCTTGTATCAACGTCAATCCTTTCCTATCTTTCTGTCTTTATAAATTCACGTCTTTATTTTCCAATCTCCTTTTGTCTATCCCATCCTATCCTGCTACTATCAACGCCAATTTCCTCTATCTCTCAAGTAACCTAAACTCCATTTATCTTTTTCAGCCTCCGTTTCCCTATCTCTTCTTATCCCCGATCTATCCACGTTAATCATTTTCTATCTTCCTGTCTATATAAATTCTCGTATTTCTTTTCAGTCTTCGTTTCACTATCTCATCCTATCCTGCTTCTATGAACGCCAATCTTTCTCTATCTCTCAATTAATCGAAACTCCATACATATTTTTCAATCTCCTTTTACCCATTTCTTCTTATCCTTGATCTATTCAAGTCAATCTTTTTCTCTCTTTCTGTCTATATAAATTCACGACATTCTTTTCCAATCTCCTTTTCTCTATCTCATCGTATCCTGCTTCTATGTACGTCAATCTTTTTCTAGCTCTGAATTAATCTAAACTCCCATTATCTTTTTCAATCTCCTTTTCCATATCTCTTCTCATCCTCGATCTATCTGCGTCAATCTTTTTCTTTCCTTTTGACAATCTAACTTTACGTCTTTCTTTTCCAATCTCATTTTATCTATCTCATCCTATCCTGCTTCTATCAACGTCAATCTTTTTCTATCTCGCAATTAATCTATGCTCCCTTTATCTTTATCAATCTCCTTATCACTATATCTTCTTATCCTCGATTTATCAGAGTGAATCTTCTTCAATTTTTTTTCGATATAAATTCAAGTCTTTCTTTTCCAATCTCCTTTTCTCTAGCTCATCCTAGCCCTCTTCTATCAACCTCAATCTTTTTCTATCTCTCAATTAATCTAAACTCCCTTTATCTTCTTCAGTCTCATTTTCCCTATCTCTTCTTATAATCGATCTATCCGCCTCAATATTTTCCTATCATTCTATTTACATAAATTCCAGTCTTTCTTTCCAATGTACTTTTCACTATCTCATCCTATCCTGCTTCTATCAACACCAATCTTTCTTTATCTCTCAAATACTCTAAACTCCCTTTAACTTTTTCAATCTCCTTTTCCACACCTCCCCTTTTCCTCGATTTATACGCGTCAATCTTTTGCTATCTTTCTGTCTTTATAAATTCACGGCCATCTTTCCCAATCTTCTTTCCCCTAACTCATCATATACTGCTTCTATCAACGTTAATCTTTCTCTATCTTTTTGTCAATCGAAATTAACCTCCTTCCTTTGCAATCTCCTTTTCTCTTTCTCATCCTATCCTGCTTCTATCAACGTCAATCTTTTTCTATCTCGCAATTAGTCTAAACTCCCTTTATCTTTTTCAGCCAACTTTTCCCTATCTCATCATATCCTACTTCTATCAACGTCAAGCTTTCTCTATCTTTTTTTCAATCTATTTTTACGTCTTGCTTTCCCAATATCCTTTTCTCTATCTCATCCCATCCTGCTTCTGTTAACGTCAATCTTTTTCTATATCTCAATGAATCTAAACTTCCTTTATCTTTTTCAATCTCCTTTTCCATATCTATTCATATCCTCGATCTATCCGCGTCAATCTTTTTTGATATTGTTGTATATATAAATTTACGTCTTTCTTTTCCACACTGCTTTCCTCTATATCATCCTATCCTGCTTCTATCAACGTCAATCTTTCTCTATCTTTTTGTCAATCTAAATTTACGGCTTCCTTTTCGAATCTCCGTCTCTCTACCTCATCCTATCCTGCTTCTATCAACGTCAATTCTTGTCTATTTCACAATTAATCTAAACTCTCTACATCTTTTTCAATCTCCTTGTTTCTATCTCTTCTTGTCCTCGATCTATTCGCGTCAATCTTTTTCTCTCTTTTAGTCTATATAAATTCTCGTCTTTCTTTTTGAATCTTCTTTTCTCTATTTCATCCTATCCTGCTTCTATCAACGTCAATCTTTTTCTATCTCTCAATTACTCTAAACATCCTTTATCTTTGTCAATCTTCCTTTCCCCATCTCTTCTTATCCTCGATTCATCCGCGTCAAACTTTTTCTATCCTTCTGACTTTATAAATTCACGTCTTTCTTTTCCAATCTTCTTCCCTCTATCTCATCCTATCCTGCTTCTATCAACGTCAATTCTTGTCTATTTCACAATTAATCTAAACTCTCTACATCTTTTTCATTCTCCATGTTTCTATCTCTTCTTTTCCTCGATCAATTAGCGTCAATCTTTTACTATCTTTTAGTCTATATAAATTCTCGTCTTTCTTTTTGAATCTTCTTTTCTCTATTTCATCCTATCCTGCTTCTATCAACGTCAATATTTTTCTGTCTCTCAAATTATCTAAACTCCCTTTATCTTTTTCAATCTCCTTTTCCCCATCTCTTCCTATCCTCGATATATCCGCCTCAATATTTTTCTATCTTTCTGTTTATATAAATTCTCGTATTTCTTTTCCAGTTTTCTTTTCTCTACCTCATCCTATCCTGCTTCTATCAACGTCAATCTTTTTCTATCTCTTAGCTAATCTCAACTCCCTACCTCTTTTTCACTATCTTTTCTCTATCTCGTCCTATCCTGCTTCTATCAACGTCAATATTTTTCTATTTTTCTGTACGTATAAATTCAAATCCTTCTTTTCTAATCTTCTTTCCTCTATCTCATCATATCCTGCTTCTATCAACGTCAATCTTTTTCTACCTCTCAATTATTCTAAAATCCCTTTTTCGTTTTCAGTCTCCTTTTCCCTGTCTCTTCTTATCCTCGACCTATCCGCGTCAATCTTTTTCTATCTTTTTGTCAATATAAATTCGCGTCATTCTTTTCCAATCTCCTTTTCTCTATCTCATTCTGTCTTGCTTCTATCAACGTCAATCTATTTCTATCCCTCAATTAATCCAAACTCGCATTATCTTCTTCACCCTCCCTTTCCCTATCTCTTTTTATCCTCGATCTATACGCGTCAATCTTTTTTTATCTTTCTGTATGTATAAATTCACGTCTTTCTTTTCGAATCTTATTTTCCCTATCTCATGCTATCCTGCTTCTATCAACGACAATGTTTTTCTATCTCTGAATTAATCTAAACTCACTTTATCTGTTTCAATCTCCTTTTCCCCATCCATTCTTATCCTCGATCTATCCGCGTCAAATGTTTCTATCATTTTCTCTGTATAAATTCACGTCTTTATTTTCCAAACTCCTTTCCTCTATGTCATCCTATCCTGCTTCTATCAACGTCAATCTTTTTCTATCTCTCAATGAATCTAAACTCCCTTTATCTTTTTCAATCTCCTTTTCCCTATCTCTTCTTATCCTCCCTCTATCCGCGTCAATCTTTTCTATCTTTTTGTCTATATAAATTCTCGTCTTTCCTTTCCAATCTCCTTTCCTCTATCTCATCCTATCCTGCTTCTATCACCGTCAATCTTTTTCTATCTCTCAGTTAATCTCAACTCCATACATCTTTTTCAATCTTCTTTTCTCTATCTCAGCCTATCCTGCTTCTATCAACGTCAATCTTTTTGTATCTCTCAATTAATCTAACCTCCCTACATCTTTTTCATTTTCCTTTTCCCTATCTCTTCTTACCTCGCTCTATTCGAGTCAATCTTTTTCTGTCTTTCAGTTGATATAAATTCACTTCTTTCTTTTTCAATCTTCTTTTCTCTACCTCATCCTACCTGCTTCTATCAACTTCAATCTTTTTCTACCTCTCAATTAGTCCAAACCCACTACTTCTTGTTGAATCTCCTTTTCCCTATCTCTTCTTACCTCGATCAATCCGCCTCAATATTTTTCTCTCTTTCTGTCTTTATAAATTCAAGTCTTTCTTTTCGAATCTTCTTTTCTCTATCTCATCCTATCCTGCTTCTATCATCGTCAATATTTCTCTATCTTTTTGTCAATCTAAATTTACGTCTTTCTTTTTCAATCTCCTTTTCTCTATCTCATCCTACCCTGCTTCTAGCAACGAAAATCTTTTTCTATCTCTCAATTCTTCCATACTCACTTTATCTTCTTCAGTCTCCTTTTCCCTATCACTACTTATCCTCGATCTATCCGCGTCAATCTTTTTCTATCTTTCTGTCTTTTGTAAATTCACGTCTTTCTTTTCCAATCTCCTTTTCTCTCTCTCATTCAATCCTGCTTCTATCAACGTCAATCTTTTTCTATCTCTCAATTATTCTAAACTCTCTACATCTGTTTCAATCTCCTTTTCTCTATCTCATTCTATCCTGCTTATATCAACGTCAAACTTTTTCTATCTCTCAATTAATCTAACCTTCCTTGATCTTTTTCAATCTCCTTTTCCCTATCTCTTCTTATCCTCGATCTATCCGCCTCAATATTTTTCTATCTTTCTGTCTTCATAAATTCACGTCTTTCATTTCCAATCTCCTTTTGTCTATCCCATCCTATCCTGCTTCTATCAACGCCAATTTTCTCTATCTCTCAAGTAACCTAAACTCCCTTTATCTTTTTCAGCCTCAGTTTCCCTATCTCTTCTTATCCCCGATCTATCCGCGTTAATCTTTTTCTATCTTCCTGTCTATATAAATTCTCGTATTTCTTTTCAGTCTTCTTTTAACTATCTCATCCTATCCTGCTTCTATCATCGCCAATCTTTATCTATCTCTCAAGTAATCTAAACTCCCTGCATCTTTTTCAATCTCCTTTTCTCTATCTCATCCTATCCTGCTACTAGCAACGTCAAACTTTTTCTATCTCTCAATTAGTCTATAAGCCCTACCTATTTTTCCATATCCTTTTCCCTATCTCTTCTCATCCTCGATCTAATCGCGTCAGTCTTTTTCTATTTTTCTATCTATATAAATTCACATCTTTCTTTTCCAATCTCCTTTTCTCGATCTCATCCTATCCTGCTTGTATCACCGTCAACCTTTTTCTATCCCTCAATATGGCTAAACTCCCTACGTCTTTTTCAATCTTGTTTTTCCTATCTCTTCTTGTCCTGGATTAATTTGCGTCAATCCTTCTGTATCTTTTTGTCTATATAAATTCATATCTTTCTTTTCCAAACTCCTTCTCTCTATTTCATCCTATCCTGTTTCTGTCAACGTCAATATTTTTCTATATCTCAAATACTCTAAACTCCCTTTATCTTTTTCAGCCTCATTTTCCCTATCTCTTCTTATCCTCGATGTACCTGCGTCAATCTTTTTCTATCATTAAAAATTCACGTCTTTTTTTTCCAAAATCCTTTTCCCTAGATCATCCTACCCTGATTCTAGCAACTTTAATCTTTTTGTATCAATCAATTAATCTAAACTCCCTTTATCTTTTTCAATCCCCTTTTCCCTATCTCTTCTTATCCTCGGTCTACTCGCGTCAATCTTTTTCTATCTTTCTGTCTATAAAAATTCACGTCTTTATTTGTCAATCTTCTTTTCTCTAGCTCATCCTAGCCGGCTTGTATCAACACAAATCTTTCTCCATCTCTCGAATAATCTAAACTCCCTTTATCTTTTTTAATCTCCTTTCCCCATCTCTTCTTACCCTCGATTTATACGCGTCAATCTTTTGCTATCTTTCTGTCTTTATAAATTCACGACTTTCTTTTCCAATCTCGTTTTCTCTATCTCCTCCTATCCTGCTTCTAGCAAAGTCAATCTTTTTCTATCTCTCAATTAGTCTAAACTCCCTACCTTTTTTCCATATCCTTTAACCTATCTCTTCTTATCCTCGATCCACTAGCGTCAATCATTTTTTATCTTTCTGTCTATATAAATTCACGTCTTTCTTTTTCAATTTTCTTGTCTCTAGCTCACCCCAGCCGGCTTCTGTCAACGTCCATCTTTTTCTATCTCTTTCTGTCTATAAAAATTCACGACTTTATTTTCCAATCTCCTTTTCTCTATCTCACCTATCCTGTTTATATCTACGACAATCTTTTTCTATCTCTCAATTAGTCTAAACTCCCTTAATCTTTTTCAATTTTCTTTTCCGTATCTCTTCTTATCCTCGATCTATCTGCGTCAAGCTTTTTCTATCCTCTTGTCAATCTAAATTACGTCTGTCTTTTCCAATCTCCTTTTCTCCCTCTCATCCTATCCTGCTTGTATCAATGTCAAGCTTTTTCTATCTATCTGTCTTTATAAATTCACGTCTTTCTTTTCCAATCTCCTTTTGTCTATCCCATCCTATCCTGCTACTATCAAAGCCAATTTTCTCTATCTCTCAAGTAACCTAAACTCCCTTTATCTTTTTCAGCCTCCGTTTCCAGTCTTCGTTTCACTATCTCATCCTATCCTGCTTCTATCAACGCCAATCTTTCTCTTTCTCTCAAGTAATCTAAACACCCTACATCTTTTTTCAATCTCCTGTTCTCTATCTCATCCTATCCTGCTTCTATCAAAGTCAATCTATTTCTATCTCTCAATTAATCTAAACTCCCTTAACCTTCTCCGTCTCTTTTTTCATATCTCTTCTTGTCCTCGATCTGGTCATGTGAATCTTTTTCTATCTTTGTGTCTATATAAATTCACGTCTTTCTTTTTGCATCTACTTTTCTCTATATCATCCTGTCCTGCTTCTATCAACGTCAATCTTTTTCTATCACTCAATAAATATAAACTTCCATTACCTTTTTCAATCTCCTTTTCCCTATCTCTTCTTGTCCTAAATCTATCCGCGTCAATCTTTTTCTATCTTTCTGTCTATATAAATTCGCGTCTTTCCTTTCCATTCTCCTTTTCCCTATCTCTTCTTACCTCGCTCTATTCGCGTCAATCTTTTTCTATCTTTCAGTTTATATAAATTCAATTCTTTCTTTTTCAATCTTCTTTTCTCTATCTCATCCTACCTGCTTCTATCAACTTCAATCTTTTTCTATCTCGCAATTAGTCCAAACCCCCTACTTCTTGTTGAATCTCCTTTTCCCTATCTCTTCTTACCTCGATCTATCCGCCTCAATATTTTTCTCTCTTTCTGTCTTTATAAATTCAAGTCTTTCTTTTCGAATATTCTTTTCTCTATCTCATCCTATCCTGCTTCTATCATCGTCAATCTTTCTCTATCTTTTTTTCAATCTAAATTTACGTCCTTCTTTTCCAATATCCTTTTCTCTCTCTCACCCTACCCTGCCTCTAGCAACGACAATCTTTTTCTATCTCTCAATTATTCTATACTCACTTTATCTTCTTCAGTCTCCTTTTCTCTATCACTTCTTATCCTCGATCTATCCGCGTCAATCTTTTTCTATCTTTCTGTCTTTATAAATTCACGTCTTTCTTTTCCAATCTCTTTTCTCTATCTCATCCTATCCTGCTTCTATAATCGTCAATCTTTCTCTATCTTTTTGTCAATATAAATTTTCGTCTTTCTTTTCCAATATACTTTTCTCTCTCTCTCTCATTCAATCCTGCTTCTATCAACGTCAATCTTTTTCTATCTCTCAATTAGTCTAAACTCTCTACATCTGTTTCAATCTCCTTTTCTCTATCTCATTCTATCCTGCTTATATCAACGTCAAACTTTTTCTATCTCTCAATTAATCTAACCTTCCTTAATCTTTTTCAATCACCTTTTCCATATCTCTTCTTTTCCTCGATCTATCAGCGACAATCTTTTTCTTTCCTTACGACAATCTAAATTTACGTCTTTCTTTTCCAATCTCATTTTATCTATCTCATCCTATCCTGCTTCTGTCAACGTCAAACTTTTTCTATCACTCAGTTAATCTCAACGCCCTACATCTTTTTCAATCTCCTTTTCTCTATCTCATCCTATCCTGCTTCTATCAAGGCTAATCATTCTCTATCTCTCAATTAATCTAAACTCCCTTTATCTTTTTCAATCGCCTTTTCCGCATCTCTTCTTATCCTCGATCTATCCGCCTCAATATTTCTCTATCTTTCTCTCTTTATAAATTCACCTCTTTCTTTTCGAATCTTGTTTTCTCTATCTCATCCTATCCTGCTTCTATCAACGTCAATGTTTTTCTATCTCTCAATTAATCTAAACTCACTTTATCTTTTTCAATCTCCTTTTCCCCATCCATTCTTATCCTCGATTTATCCGCGTCAAAGTCTTTCTATTTTTCTGTCTTTAGAAAATCACGTCAATCTTTTCGAATCTTCTTTTCTCTTTCTCATCCTATCCTGCTTCTATCAACCTCAATCTTTCTCGAAGTTTTTGTCAATCTAAAATTACCTCTTTCTTTTCAAATCTCCTTTTCTCTCTCTCATCCTATCCTGCTTCTATAAACGTCAATCTTTCTCTACGCTCAATTAGTCTAAATACTCTACAGCTTTTTCAATCTCCTTTTCCCTATCTCTTCTTATACCTCGATCTATCCGCTTCAATCTTTTTCTACCTTTTTGTCTATATAAATTCACGTCTTTCTTTTCTAATCTTCTTTTCTCTATCTCATCCTATCCTGCTTCTATTAACGTCAATAGTTTTCTATCTCTCAATTAGTCTAAAGTCCCTACATCTTTTTCAATCTTGTTTCCCTATCTCTCTTTATCCTCGATCTATCCGCGTCAGTCCTTTTTAATCTTTTTATCTATATAAATTCACCTCTTTCTTTTCGAATCTTCTTTTCTCCATCTCATCCTATCCTGCTTCTATCAACGTCAATCTTTTTTCTATCTCTCAATTAGTCTAAACACTCTACATCCTTATCAATCTCCTTTTCTCTATCTCATTCTATACTACTTATATCAACGTCAATCTATTTCTATCCCTCAATTAATCTAAACTCCCTTTATCTTTTTCATCGTACTTTTCCCTATCTCTTCATATCCTCGATCTATCGGCCTCAATATTTTTCTATTTTTCTATTCATATAAATTCTTGTCTTTCTTTCCAATCTCCTTTTCACTATCTCATCCTATCCTGCTTCTATCAACACCAATCTTTCTCTATCTCTCAAATACTCTAAACTCCCTTTATCTACTTCAATCTCCATTTATCTATCTCATCCTATCCTGCTTCTATCTACGTCAATCTTTTTCTATCTCTCAATTAGTCTGAACCCCCTACATCTTGTTCAATCTCCTTTTTCCTATATCTTCCTGTCATCGATCTATTCGCGTCAGTCTTTTTTTATATTTTTGTCTATATAAATTCATGTCTTTCTTTTTTAATCTTCTTTTCTTTATCTCATCCTATCCTCCTATTATCGACGTCAATCTTTTTCCATATTTCAATTAATCTAAACTTCCTTTATCTTTTCCAATCTCCTTTTCTCTATCTCATACTATCCTGCATCTATCGAAGTCAATCTTTTTCTATCTCTCAATTAGCCTAAACCCCCTACATCTTGTTCAATCTCCTTTTTCCTATCTCTTCTTGTCCTCGATCTATTCGCGTCAG
>CAKNWU010197325.1:0-10344 GCA_932072015.1 Andricus quercustozae | reverse complement strand
TAAAGGATAGTCTCCGATGCAGATATAAACATCTTATTCGGCGGATTTGGTCTTCCGAACTGTCGGCGAAGAACAAAGTATCTGCGACGAACATGCTTGCCGTCCCGGTAGTACTCTATTCATTTGGAGTGGTTCCATGGACGAAGGACGAGCTCAGATCCCTCGATATCGGGACCCGAAAGGTTATGCACATGAACAAAAGCATGCACCTTAAATCTTCTGTTCCGCGGCTTTACATCTCACGCCGTCAAGGTGGTCGCGGAATACTAAATCTTGAATGTCTTCACAACAGGATTATTTTGGGTACAGCACATATAGTCGCAAATGGACAAGACCCTCTTCTGAAAATGGTCAGGAAACACGAAGAAGTGGGCAATGGGGCGTTTCTTTACAAAGCAGCGGAGGAGGCTGCTGAAACACTCGGCCTTGACTTCAATATCAGGGATGAGCAAAGTGCATCAAATCTTATCCATCTCGAGTACTCACTCCTGAAGGCCCGGATTAAGAAAGCACAGGAGAAAAACTTCCGCGAACAGCTCCTCGAGAAAAAGATGCACGGCATCTTCCACAGAAATGTGGAGGATCTGTCGATGTCGTATGAGCTAACGTTTGCTTTCCTTAAATCACCCGGATTGAAGTCGGGCACGGAGGGTTTCATTTTGGCATGCCAAGACAATGTCATTTCCACTCTAGCATACCGTCGCCACATTTTGAGCCAAGACATTCCCGATGATAGCTGCAGAGCGTGTCATGCACACCCCGAGCATCTAGGACACATACTATCTGGCTGTCCAATTCATGCGGGAACGACCTACATCCAAAGGCACAATGCGGCACTAAGAGTTTTTTTTTGCTGTTTTTGTCACTCTTACGGCATCAGCCCAAATACCGCTCCGCTAAACGCTCCTAGGGAAATAGAATCAATTGTCGAGAATGAGAAGTGTCGGATATACTGGAACTTCATATTCTCGACAATTGTTTCTATTGCGCACTCGAGGCCTGACATAGTCCTTCTTGACTTCGAGAAACGAACCATGTTCGTTATCGAATTTTCGGCACCAGCTGACAAAAACATCATAGCCAAGGAGAATGAAAAGAAAGAGAGGTATAAAGAACTTTTAAGGGAGTTGCGACGGCTATACCCGGAATATTCCGTTAAGCTAATCGTCTTGATCATCGGCGCTCTTGGAGGTGCCAAGGTTTCACTGGTTAATAGCCTGAAAAGCATCCCTGCGTGTCAAGAAAATGCCAAGACACTTGCGGGGAAAATGCAGAAGGCGGTCGTCCTTGGGTCGCTCCGTGTCCTCAGGGCGCACGAGACTTTTGCCGGATCATCGTATTGAATTCGTCGCAGACTGTAACCACCTATCTCACGGTCGTGAGACGTGGTTGCAGCTGAAATTTTACCGCGATTTCGCTGAGAGCGGGTGCAATTTTTCAGATTAGCACCTGCTCCCAGCGAAATCCTGCGGTTGTCCTTATGACAAACTTTTAACTATATATATATATAATTTGAACAGATTTTTCATCTATTATCAAGTACAAACACATTCCCGCTTTCCGTTTTTGTCGGCATTGTCGTCATTGATTTACGTGGTTTGACGGCGTAATTTCAGGGTGTTTGTCAATTGTAGCCTCAAATGTCTCGTTTTTACGCCCTGATTCGGAAGACGTAGCCGCAGTGAGGCTTCCCAATCAGTGCTATCATTCGTTTGGGGCAGAGTCATGGCGGCACACATGGGCCAGGCGACCCTGTTCCCTGGCCAAAAGTCGAAAAACAAATCAAAATGTACAATAATGAATTGCAAGAGCACTTACATATGGTTTTCGAGGGTGCGGATTTCGAATTTAATATCAAAAAGCAAAATGTCGGATCCAATATGGTGTACGAGTATTTCAAAAAATTATTGGACCTACTTGAAACGTGGTTGCTATGGGGTTTTCGAGGGCTCTGACTTCAAATCTGAAGTCAAAATTTCAAAAAACAATATGGCGGATCCCATATGGCAGGCGAGTATTTAAAAAAATTATTGAATCTACTTGACACGTGGTATCTACGGGCTTTCGAGGACGCTGATTACGAGTGTGGAGTCAGAACTAAAAAAAGTAAAAAACATTCAGCGGATTCAATATCGAGAACGAAATCTTTAGTAAATCTCTCACCTCCAGAGTGAAGTTCAACACATTTTTCTTTTTATTTCGGGATTGAAGATTAAGGAAGCATATGATTGGATCAGAGCTATCCATAGCTATGTTAAAACTATCTTCTATGTTTGCTTTGCAATAAAAGGAACAGAAAAATTGTAATTTAACCATTCAGCATTATTTAATTAAAATCTTGTTAAAATTCTTTTCGCAGCATGAAATTTTTCATCACGTCTACATTTCAAAGATCGTATATTCTTCATCAAAGATTTTACGTCTGACGCTGAGATATTTTCAATACTTAAATTCAGTTTCGATATAATGTAATGGACAGTCGAAACAAGAGTGTGATTCATTAGAAAGTCAATAATTTCTCTTTTGGTAAATTTTGACATTATATAAAATATAATCAAATCCAGGAAGAAATAAAGTCAACGAAAAGAAAAAGTAAAAACTTGTAAGTTTGGATACGGTTTCGAAGCAAAGTGAACACTGGAAAACAAGTGAAAAGCACAGCTAAACATCAGACATGTGTGTGCGTGCGTATGTGGCGGCTCGCACAACTCAGCCAGACAAGCAGTTCTTGGCGCTCGGACGCTGACTATATTACTTGTGATTATTATATTATTTTTGAAAAGGAACAAAAGTGGGCATCCCTACCATAAAGTATACATTAAAGTGAACACATTGGTATTTGAAAATGTTTGATATGTTGCGTTATCTCGTGTTATTGGCGAATGAAAGAAAGTATTTTACCAAAGTACTAATTAGTTACTAACATCAATGTGGCAGACATTTTATTCAATTTTTTTTATTCACTCAACATTGTTTTTAACTTCTATGTGTCTGAGGGTGATTAAGAAAAAAGAACCATTAAAAAACATTAACGGATCCACAACTATATTTAATGTTAGAACGAAGAATACATGAAGAATTTTTAAAACATTTTTAACTTTGCATGTCTGCCAATGGAGCAGGATTTTATTAATTAAACTATTATTTATGTATAAGATACCCCAATTATCACTGATTACAGTGACTTGATTCTTTTGTACATATTCAAAAGGTTGAAAATTGGAATTTTGGCCACGGAACCGGGTCTCCTGTTTCACTGTGCGGCGGGAGGTCATCGTCGCCGAGGTGTGATCTACATTCGTTTCGGAACTTGCGGCAACTGTAAATTCCTTCTCGTGATTTTTGAAGCAATTTAACGGGATTTTCTCCTAAAACTCGGCATTGCCATAACAAATTCCTCATCTGATACCCTTTTTAGTTTCCTACGGTCTTCAATTTTTGTTAAGAACCCGTCTGCGCTCAGATCGCTCCTACCTGTCCGTAGAATGATCACGGCTGTGAATATCTTTGAATCCTATGTCACTTCTCCGCGGCCTCTCTTTTGGACTGGATTTAGAGTTTCTTTTTCTATTAACGTCCGAGACGAAGTGGGAAGCTTCCTTTTGAAATTCCTCAGCTCGACTCTCGTTGAAGGACGTGCGGCTGTATCTATTTATTAGGTGTATAACTTCAATTTTACCTATTTTTCAAAAACAAATATTTTATATTATAAAATATCTAAATACCAGATCAATCTTCCAAATATTGTCCATTGTTTTCGATGACCTTGCGCCACCTATCAGGTAACTTACGGATGCCATCGCGGAAGAAACTTGGAGTCTTCGAACCGATAAAATCATCGACGAATTTTTGAACATCGTCCAGAGTTTGTATTCGCCTATCTGCCAAAGCATGTTGCATTGTCCGGAAAAGGTGATAATCCGATGGGGGCAAGTCTGGTAAACATGCCGCGTGCAGGAGAACTTCCCAGCTCAAGTTTAAAATGGGTTACTGAGTCGCGTGAGCAACACGAGGTTGAGCGTTGTCATGGAACAGCATAACTTTTCGGATTCCTTGCCCAGTAAATGGCCTCGGGACGTGAAGGGTGTACTCTGTTATGAGCTTTTGGAAACAGTTAAATCAGTTACTGCAGAACGCCACAGCCGACAATTAAACAAATTGAACGAGGTGCTTGATGAGAAAGCCCATTTACTGTTCAAGGAAGCCGAAAAGTTATGCTGCTCCATGACAACGCTCGACCTCATGTTGCTTGCGCGATTCAACAAACCATTTTAAACTTGGACTGGGAAGTTCTCCCGCTCGCGGCATATTCCCCAGACCTGGCCCCATCCGACTATCACCTGTTTCCGGTCAATGCAACACGCTTTGGCAGATCGGCAATTCCAAACTCTGGACGACGTTCGAAAATTCGTCGATGACTTTATCGGCTCAAAGACACCAAGTTTCTTTCGCGATGGCATCTGTAAGTTACCTAATAGGTGGCGCAAGGTCATCGAAAACAATGGACAATATTTCAAAGATTGATCTGGTATTTATATATTTTATAACATAAAATATTTTTTTTTGAAAAAAGATAAAAATTAAATTATGCAGCTAATAGTTTGCTTTTATCAAAACCGAGGCTATGTTCAGTTGTCTTTTTGTTTCTGATCTCATCGTTCTCTGTTTCGAAGACTGTAGTGTTAGGAAACAATCTACCTAAGTTGGACGTTTTATTTGCGTCTTTGTGCATAGTACCAAGATTTTCTCTTTGTGCAAAGCCCTGGTTGAAATTTCCGAAATAGTTTGGGACCTGGAGTGGCGTTACGATTCTATCTGTGCTTCGATAATTTGGGATCGGATTTCTGCTTTGAGTGATAGGGGTACCCTGAATAACACGGTCCGGAAGTTTCAAGTGATTTGTCATTTCGTTTGTTGGTTTCGCATGGGACTGCCGGGTCTGATATATTGAAGGGATTAGGCATTCCAAAAATTTGAGCGTAGTTAAACGAGAAATTGGTCGGATTGATCGGAGGGAGAAGGGAAGTTTTAACGCGAGGTGTTGAGACTTATATTTATTACCCGTATATTTAATTACCAGTCACTCAAAACTGCCTCGCCCCAAGGAAATGACAAACCGTTAAAAATTAAAAAGTCTACGTGAAAGGTTAGAATAAGGGTCTCAGATTCTATTATTTACTTAATTTCTTTGTATTCTCCTATTCGTTCATACTTCCTCACGGAGCCAAATCTGTCGACAATGAGGAATCTACGAAACTTTTTTTGAATCTGGGAATATTTCCCGCCTTTACCGAACGAGAGGCCGCCACCATCCGAACGACCGATACCATTGTGCAACAGTGTCACTAGTGGGCAACCGGGCCCCATATCCACAGTGAGAGAGTAAACTCTCTCCGTATCAAATCTCTCTCATTGGAATGTGATCCAACCGGCGTACTTAAACATTTACTATTTTTATGTATGAATTGAACCAGCCAAATGTATTACAAAGGTCAAAAATCAGTAAGTGATACTATAAACCGGAGTACACTTTTCAGCTTCTCTTCAAACCTCCAGGCTCTCTTAATTTGTCTAATTACCATTTTTCCCCTTCCTAATTCTTCCCTTAACTTGTATCCTGGGCAACTCCAAGTAACCCCCATAACCCATCTCAGAAATCTCTCATGCATGCTTTCCACTTTCTTATGTTCCCTTTATCCCCACACCTCCACTCCACTCCATAACACAACACCGCCCAAACCAACGCATCAAACAACCAAACCCGCATTCTTCAATCGTCATTGTACCTTCTCTTTCCGATACCCCATACTTGGCCCATTACTTTACTCGCAAATTCGATTCTTTTCCTCACCTGCACCTCGTTTCCCCCTCCTGCCTCAAACCAAAAACCTAAGTAACAGATCTCCTCCACACTTTCCACTGTTTGTCCGTTCATCTTCCAAACGTAACCTATTTTGGTCATCTACTTTTGAAGCACATCGCCTTGGACTTCCCTACGTTCACCGTCAGTTCTTTTGTACCCATTTGGGCCATTACCCAAAATTGTTTCCTCTTTCCTCTTCCTGTCCAGAAAACCTCCCCTTTCTTCCCCCCTATCTTCACCCTAATCTTGGTTTCAATAAAAGATTTCCTTTATCCTCTCTACCAACCCTTCCTCTATTCCCCTTTTTATTCATTGCCTGCCATAGCACTTTTCTATTCACTGAGTCAAAAGCTGCTTCAAAATCTACGAACAAGGCGACTAATTCCCCTCTCGTTCTCCCTAAATTTCTGTTAACCAAGTAGTTGAGTACGTAAATGTTATCTATTGTCCCCATCCCTTTTCTAAATCCCGTCTGATTGTGTGGGATATTTGTTTTCTCCTCTATCTGACCCTCTAACCTTTTTCTTAGAATTTCTGCGTATATTTTAAAACCCACTGGCCCTGCCATCCACTTCTCCGGCCACCCTTCTCATTTCCAGACCTTTTTGTAGATCTTCCACATCCCTTCCCTAACCCCTATTTTTGCATACTTTATCGCTTCGTTCTCCATACTATCCTCTCCTGTAGCCTTTTTTCTTTTTAGGCTATCCACTGTCTCATCCACTTCTTCTCTTGTTATTTCGTTCCCTTCCTCCATTTATTCTTAGACTATCCTTCTATTTTCCCCTTTGATCCTATTTTGTTCTCCCCCTTACAGACCCTTGAAATAATCCGTCCACCCACCCAATTCTATTTCTTTATTCACGCCCTTCCTTTCTCCTCTTTCCCTACTTATCGCATCCCAAACCCTACCTTCTTTGATCGCTTTTTCTACATTCTCATGTTCTCTTTTTCTCCAGTTGTAATCCGCCTTCTCTGTTTCTCCTTTCTTCCATTTTCTTACACATTCTTTCATTCTCTCTTTACTCTCCCTGCATTCTTCGTCCCACCAGCCTCTTTTTCCCTTTTCTCTTTCTTCTTTTGTACCTATCTCATACCTAAACTTCTCAATCGACCCTTTCAACCTTTCAGTTAACGAGTCTACTCCCTCTCCTTTTCATAACTAACATTCTCTTTTTCCATTTTTTGTTTAAGCTCTTTTAATTTATCTACCTCCCAGACTCCCGTTTTCGTTTTCCTTTCTCTCCCTCTTTCCTTTCTCCCTCTGCCACGCTTACGGGATTACTATTACCGGGAAGTGTTCATACTGCCCACTTTTCTAACTCCCGCCAAAATCCTTAATTCTTGTTCTTCAAGCCTCACACATTTCAGAAAGATATTTTCACGTTTTTATCTTCCCTTCCCTTCCCTTACCTATCCTCCTCAATTTTCTTCTGCCTTGCTATTTGGAAACCCCTCTGTTTGATCTCTAAAATCTTTTGCATCTTCCTTTTTTCTACCTTTCTCTACTCTTTTTACTTTTTCCTTATTTCTTCTACTTCTTCGTCCCAGAACCATTCCTCCCCATTTATCCATAATCTGTCTCTCCCTATCCAAACCATGCGCCCCTTTTTCCTCTCTACCCATGCCCTCTGCTCTATTTGCCATCTCCTTTCCCTCTCCCTCCATGTCATATCCTCTTCAATTATTTCCCTTCTTCCTCTCTATAATTTTTTTTCTTCCATAATTTTCTTTTTCTCCTTCTTTTCCTTCTTTCGTCCATCCTATTCTCTTAACTCCTTCTACCCTTACCGGAATCCCAATATCTCTCAAAAGATTTTCGATCTCGGCTTCCACTGTTTCACTCTCCACTTTCAATCCCTTAACTACTATGTTATTTTTCCTCTTCGCCCTTTCTTCCCCTTCCAATCTTCTTTCAATCTCACTCAATCGTTTTTTCAGTCTTTCATTCTCATTTCGCAAGTTATCACTCCCTTGTACTATTTTCGCACTCTCTGTTTCCTTCCCCATATGCTCATTCCTGATTTCTAAGTTGTTTACCCGTTCTTCCAACTGTTTTATATCATTATTTCTCTGTTTGTCAACCTCTCTCTGTCTATCCTCTATCCAGAGTTTATCCCACTTTTCTCTTACTTTTCTCACTTCCCCCCTTACATCTGTACCCTTCCTATTCATATCATCCAGTCTCTTCCTTGTTTCCTCTCTAAACCCTTTTATGAGGGCTCCTAATTTCTCAAACATCCCCTCATCCCCCATTTCTTTCGTGTGTTTTTCGTTTAATCTTAACTTTCTTGTTTTCCTTGTCTCTTTCTGAATCCTCGTCCTCTCCCTCTCTTTTTCTTTTATCTTCCTTTCACTACTAGTCGCGGTCACCGTTTTTTGCCATTCATGCAGACTCCTATTTGAGCCCGCGCTACCTAGCTTGTTATGGCGTTGTAGGTTTGAGGGTCTCCCGCGTTTTCGGCCCGTGCCTGGTTCATCTCTCGCTGCCATCTCCTCCCTGATCGGTGTCTCGAACCAACATCCCCCCCCCCCCCCCACGCTCTCAACCTCGTCACCTCTTGTTTCTACTACTGCCTGCTGTTCTGTGCGATCGTCCAGTAGCTATCGCCCTTGGCGTCCATTTGTGGACTTCGTACCGTCGGCATCCTATCTTGCCCAGTGCTCCGCGACGTTTCCCGCTCCTTACTTACCTACCTCTTACCCCTGTTGCCCGACAACTATTCTTCCACCTCAAAAACTTCGCACGCTCCAATTTCCCTTTCACACAACTTACTTTTGCCCTTTACACCTTTGCCTTCACTCACCCTTCTTCCCTTACATCTGATCTCCGGACTGACTGCCCTTTCTGCATCCACACACGATGATTCCCTTCACCAAAGCCGAAAAACCAACACTTGATACAAAAGACTTCTCTCACGATCGGTAACGGAAACGGAAGCCCAATAATCTTTCAAATTAATAATAAAAACCTTCTTCCGAGTTAAATTCAACAAATAATAATCAACAGAAAAAATTTGTCTCTTAACTTTTATCCAGATATATCTTATCCGATTCGTAGACTTTTTTGTAACTTTAATATTAATACCTACTATTTTTAGAATTGATTCAAGATTTGACCGTTTTATAAAATTGGGGAAAGACATATTGGAATAATTAGAACCGTGTAATGTTGTTTATAAATTGGATTGTTCTTGTGGTATATCTTATATTGGACAAACTATAAGATCGCTAGAGACTAGAAGAAATGAGCATTTCAGAAATATTAACCATTGTACTAAAAACCATAAAGAAATTGCTAGACACATTCAATCTGCTCATAAATGAAATGCAAATTATATCAAATGGGATGACATTAAAATACTACATAAGAAGTCAAATTATTTTAAAAGAACCTTTGTCAAGATGATGTATATTAAAAATGATAATGACAATGCTTTGAACAATATTACTGATTTGAAATTTTAAAATCCTGCTTGCAATATGATTTTCGGTAAGGTTTTTTAATGGAATTTAACTTTTAAAGTTGTTAAAAAAATTTTATTTGGCGCCTATATTTTCTTTCTTCCGAATCAGTATGTTCGAACCTTTCAGTACTCGATCGACTCGGGGCCTGCATGGTACATTGTACCATGCTCCCTCTTCAAAATTCTTTCTTAAAAATCTTTTTCTAGAAATCATAAAATTTTATTTAAATTCTAAATTCTTCATCACAATGTAATAATGACCAAAAATGTTTTTTTTTTTTTTAAATGCTAATCTCAATTTTTCTATATAATAGACTCTTTTATCTACGAACCCTTTACTTTAAAAAGTTTCAAATTTCCACAATGTCACATCGAATTTGCATTGTTCTTGAGGAAACTCTCCTTTTATTTTCTTTTTTTCGAAAATTTTATGATTGTAACTGAACTTCACCGCGCTGCATAATGGTAAGTCATTATATTTCGATGTGAAAAAATCATGTTTTTTAAAACACTTTTCTTTTTATGTAATTCTTTTAATAGATTTAACCTTGGATTTCTGATGAGGTTAGTAGGACTAGTGACGTAACGTCAACTTTTATTAAATATTATTTGGTATGGAAGTGTTGTTAATTTTCTTCTATATAATTCATCCCAGACGTTCAAACATTATTGAGGATTTTCAATATTTCCTCTATCTATTTAATAGAATAGTTTAAAAAAACACCCAAGAAGGGCAGAGAACAAGTAGCTTCGGTTTTATTACAAAGTAAAATGGAGGAGGAAAAAAGGGTACTTCACTAACTCTTTCCCAACATCAAGGTGGTCAATCTCTGCAGGATGTTGTAAATCCTCTATGTAAATCACCAAAAGGTTTTTAATGAAAAATTATTGCAGCCACAACTTTCTGCAGAATATTTTGCAAACATACAGACAAACTTTCATCTTAGTCAAAGAACAACTCTAGGAATTGCTTCCGCATTTTGAGTAGCCATGAAGTCACAGTGTTGATTCGTA